>PVLD010007992.1:0-87343 GCA_004027595.1 Dinomys branickii
AAAAAAAAATTTAAAAAAAAAAGAATAACAAAGGATAGAGAGAGAAAAAAAAAAAAAGTCCTACCCTAAAGAATGATACTAGGAAGCCAAAACTAACAAAAGTAGATAAATATTATTTAATCCAAACTACAAGGCAGGTTTTTAGAAGAATATTATTTGTTTTGTGTGTTTCCTAATTAGTTTCCAGAAAAAGAAAGACAGATGCTCGTGTTTTCCCACACTTACCTGTTGAAATTCTGTCCCCCCAGGTGATGGTCTAAGGAGTGGGACCTTTGGGAAACAATTAGGTCATGAGAGAAGAGTCTTCATAAGTGATGTTGATACAGGGAAATAAAACTCCCAACCTGAACGATATCTGAGATGAGTTCATGTTCTCTAAAATCAAAGAATGAATTTTAGGAACAACGGAGGTTAAGAGCAGAATATATTTATTGAGAGAAAGAAAGCTTCTGTCTGAGAGAGGAACAGAAGGGGGGCCTGAGTGGGTCCCCCCCCCCCCCCCCGCGACTCTGTCTTTTCTAGGGACTTTTATAGGGAAAAACCATGAGGTGAGGCGGGTCCAAGGTAGGGGAAATGGACAAAGCTATGGTCAGCCAATAATACTGCAAGGATAAATATTCAGGTAAGACTGAGTGAACTGGGATCAAATGGGGAAGCGAGTCATATAACAAGCAGGCATGAAAGCAGAGTGGGACTTTTCCTGTAAGGGGTCGGGCTAGCAACTTCCTGGCTTTTTGAAGGTGGTTCTTGTTTATCAGTTCCCAGGGAGTTGGGAGTATGTGGGTGCATTTGTGCATTTGTTTAGTCTTTTTGTCTTGAGGCCTGGCCCACAGGTATCTTATCTTTTATGTTGGCTCCTTCGAGGGCCCGGCCCTGTCTGGCTGCCTATAATATTTCTGTCTAACTCAGCTGCCTATAACAATGTTAGTGCCTATATCGAAGAGACCCCAGGTGTTCTTCCACCCCTTTATAGCATGAAGATGCAACAAGAAATCTGCCATCTGTGAATGAGCAAGAAAGGCCTCCCCAGGCCCCAGAACTACTCATACTTTGATCTAGGACTTCCCAGCCTCCAGAACTGTGAGAAATAAATATTTATTGTCTATAAACTAATAAGTATATGGTATTTGGTTATAACAGCCAAAATGGACTAAGACACAGAATATTCAACTCCTTTCAAACACATACAATAGAACTGTCCTTTCAATTACAGCACTCTGTTCTAATTACAAAGGACTATTTAGAAAATATGTCAATAAATGCTATATTGGGAGTCTTGTAAGATTATTTAACTTGTTACAGGCAGCTGAGGTAGATTGAAGTATTATAGGCAGTCAGACAGGGCTGGGCCCTCGAAGGAGCCAACATAAAAGATAAGGTACCTGTGGGCCAGACCTCAAGATAAAAGGAGCTGAACAACTACACCCACATACCTCCCCCCTCCATGGACAGCATGGATTGATATTCTAAATAGGTAGCCACCACCTTGAAGAGTCCCTGACCCAACCCCTTACAGGAAAAGCCCCCCTCTGCTTTCACGCCTGCTTTGTACATGACTCACTTCCCCATTTGATCAGTTTAGTCAGTCTTACCTGAACAATTACACTTGTAGTCTTATTGGCTGACCATAGTTTTGTCCATTTCCCCTACCTTAGACCTGCCTCACCTCATGGTTTTTCTATATAAAAGTCCCTAGAAAAGACAGAGTCAGGGGGTAACCCACTCAGGCTCCCCTTCTGTCCCTCTCTTGGACAGAAGCTTTCTTTCTCTCAATAAATATATTCTGCTCTTAACCTCCGTTGTTCCTAAAATTCATTCTTCGATTTTAAAGAACACGAACTCGTCTCAGATATGTTCAGGTTGGTTTTTAGTTTTATTTTCCTGTATCAAACTGAACCAATGAAAGAGACAAACACTTTTAGTACAGATTTGGTAATTATTCTTACAGGAAAAACCTTCCAATTGCAGTGTTGTAATTGACCCGTTAGTCTGGCTGTTAATCTGTATGTATGTGATTAACTTTATAAAAACATAACATAAATAAATAATTCCAATGCTGGCAAATTATAGGCCAATTACAATGCTTTTAGTAGATGATAAGTATCACCTCTTTATAACACAATTCAGGCAGTAGATTATTATGTGGTGATAGCAAATGCATCTCTTATAGTACAAGAGACATTTGTTTTATTGACAATCCTCCTGCTTCAGTTTCCCAAGATCTGGAATTACAGGCATGTGTTCAAAAGATTTAATATTAGATGGATCTGTCAGGGAAAGTGTTAAAGTGATAAGAGTTATCTGGAATTTGCATGTTCCACGAAGTGACCTTGTATGTAAGTGACCTTGTATCAAAGACCGGGTTAAAGAACCCTAGGTTATTGCAGGCTGATCAGGCCCACAATCTCCCAAACAAGTGGACAGAAGAAGATGTAAATAAAAAATGAGACAATGGAATATGATTTCAGGGCTTCCAGGAGGGGCTAATTCTTTTCCAGCTTCTATATTCTCTGAATTAGCCAAAGACTTTTCTGGGTCACCCATTTTTATTAGGTTTTCAAATAAGGGAGGGGAAATACTGAAGAAAATGCAGGAATCTGAAAAGGAATCTGGGCAGCACTCCTCTAAGTATTATTATGTTAATTTAGGAGAGCAATATAGTATCTCCAGGAAGGCCTTCACAGCAGGGCTGCAAGCCATAGTTTCCTTAAAGTTAATAGAAATAGGAGTCAGACGTCCTCAGGTGCGGTCACCTTGTCCTCGAGGCATCACAGTGTCACAGGCCAATACAGGCCTCAGCAGTGACCATTGACTCATAGAGGTTCATTTACTATGAATCAACTGCCTGTCTGCAGACAAGGTGCCTAAGACTCGGATTACTCCTAAGTAAATATGAAAAGCCAATTGGTTAATATTAAATCCTGCTCAGAGCCCCTTCGTAGTGGTCCCCAACCACCTTGGCTGTGTAACTTTCTGCAGGGCAGTTGGCTACCTTCTGGGAAAGGAGTGTACAGACATAACTACTAACACCCAAAGGACTGATCATTCCCAGAGCCTAGCCAAAGTTGGGAATGGATCTTCCAGACACATGGGCGCATTGGCACCAAGTCACGTTTGTCTAACATGGTATTTAAGGAACTGTGTGTAGCGTGGTGTTTTCTCTCTCATCTGCCAAAGGCTCCATCTCATACAAGATCCTTCCCCAGAGGATTCCCTGTCATCTTTGGCACTGTCCCTCGCCTCATGGTGTGGTAATGTATTATTGGACTATGCTCATATCTGCTGTACTTTTATAATAAACTCACTTTCACCCTTTTCAAATTGTCATGTGGCTCTTCTCTCTCTGTGGGGATCTGAACCTTGAGTTTCTGTGACCACATGTGCAACTCCTGCTGTCACAGGGCCAAACAGTGACTCTGCTAATGTTGAAACACTAGTATCAATATGAAAGTGAAGAATTTGAGTAAAATTGCTTCTGTAGTGAGAAAAAATACTTCTAAATTGACAAACTTTAATATTATTTTTAAAGATGATTATGTAACTGAATTTTTATGAATTAGTTCAAGTAATCACTGGCTCTCATTAATGCTATGTTCATGTACTCACACTGGTGAATACAGCTTTTTTGTATGTTTTTTGCTTTGAAAATAAAAGATCAGCTCACATTTAGGGTTGCTCTTTAATCACCATATGTACTTTAAAATATTAGTTCTCATTATTCTTGGGTCCAGATCTGGGAATAGCGTAGTATGTGTTTTTAGTAAATTACTTTCTTGTCATTTTGTATCATTGTGTGAGAACTAGCACAGATTTGTAAGGAGTAAATGCATTACCAATATGTTTAATCCTTGAATATAAAAATCCAGTACAATGCCCTGTACCCAAAAGCTCATTCAGCATTTCAAGGAAGTAATTCAGTGAGTCTAATTTAGATTATTCAAACATATATTGCAAAGATATAGCAGACATTTGACAGAGGAGACTTCTTGATAGCCTGTGAGGTGACGCAAGCTGGGAGCACAAATTCTGCAAGACTCCGACATCAGGAAAACAACTGCTATCTAGAAAAACCCAAATCAAACACAGTGTCTTCTGGTGAAAGAAAATTGTAGCTTACATACCTGTATAAACTCAGGTATGACCAACAGCTCTCTGTACGCATTGACTTTTTGTGTTGAATGAAATAATCATATTTTTATGCTTTTCAGTATATTACTCTATCCCTATACAATGAAATCAAGCATATAGTTCCTTTTCTTTTTCAGTAAGTGCTTAAGCTCCAGGAAAAATGTATCTTCTGGCACTTAGGTAGCAGTTACATCTAATGTTTAATTCATCTAATACTTGGTTTTGTGCAGCCTGGAGACATCACTATCACTCTATTATTCTCTATCACAAAAGGCAGACCATCAGCATCTCTCTGTGGACTGATAAAAGCAATTACTAATTTCTGGAAACAAAGAAATGAGAGTTTGCTCATTTGTTAAACATGACTATTAACTTGCTGATTTTCACTTAGAAAATTACATACAATAATTTATCATTCAGAGTAAGTAGGTAGTATTATTCCTTTCTGAGTAACAAACTAAATCGAGGTGGAATACCTGTCCTGAATGAAGATGATTTTTTTAAAATGACAGGCTAAGATCTTTTCAAAATCAATCTTCTTTCCCTGTGACATAAGGGAATTAATTAGTATGACAGTTGGTTTGCAACTATTTCATAATTAATTAGATGACAGTTTCTGAATCTTAGTCTTCTCAACTATTTTAGGTCTGCAGCAGTTTCCCTGGTACAGTCTGCTGCAATGTGCCACCTGCTGTGACTCTTGTTAGTCTCACTGATAGAGTCAGTGCTGGTGGCACTGCTTAATTCTGTGTTTATTACTCAACTAGTGCCTAAGGGTTACAAGACTGTTATGAAAATGATATATTTATCCTTCAAGCTTTGGGTGGCTGGATTTATACCTTGTAGAAACATGCACTCTTTGACAATAAAAATATTTAAAAGTTCATTTAAAATTCCATAAAACTGCCAAATAAATGACATTAATCTCTTTAGAGATAATTTCCCTTACCAGATTTTAAAAATGATATAAACTTCATTTCCAAACATTTATCTTGAAAAGCTTTTCATATCCATTTATACCAAGGAGATACTATAGCAACCCTAAGAAAAATAGTTTAGAAAATTTGAATGCTTCAAGGTTTTATTGTTGCTAAGGCAAAGAAATGCCTTCCAGAAAAGGTACAAAGTTCAAAGAGTTTCTATTGTGTAAATTTGTTTTGGAAAGAAAATTAAAAGTATATGTGAAACGGATTCAGTATTATTTCTCTTAATTATGTAGTCTCAAAATTTGAAAGCCATATTTTGAGCAAAAGGCTTTTTTTTTTTTTGCAGTACTGGGGATCGAACTCAGGACCCTGCGCTTGCTAGGCAAGCGCTTATTCCACTGAGCTATATCCCCAGCCCCTTGAGCAAAAGGCTTAGTACATATTTGGGATAAACCACTACTCAGAAGTGAAGCCTGTGACGTCTCTCTCACTTTGGCTTCTAATAATGCGTAGACGACTGTGCTTGCTCCTGAACTTGGCATAGTCACCACAGTTAGCAGGTTTCAAGAATAAAAGGGACAAGAGATGGATAACATAATCGTCTTCTGGCAATTGAAGAAGTGTTTCTTAAGCCTTCTTGCAACAGAATGTATAGATGCCAGCAAAATTTCACAAAAAATATTTTTAATGTATAACCAGCCTCATACCAGATTAAGACAATACTTTGGGCTCTTGTATAAAGGTAGAACTAATATTCAAGCACTAATCTGAAACTATAAGGTATCTGGTTAACTGGGAGTGAGAATTTGTCTTTAAATCATTGTTGTTATTATTCCATGGAAGTAATTTATTGCTAAAAGCCTTGAAATCTAGTTTCAGCATCGTGTTTATGAACAAAAAGCTTTCCACTATGATGTGTTAGTATTCTCCACAACTCCCCCATGAATCCACAAATGCACAAATTGGTCTCCATCCATGGTTTCTCTTGGACTCACATGGGTAAAATTAGTGGTTCCCCAAAGTAAATCTAAATGAGATGAGTGAGTTTTCTGTTACTATAACAAACTATTAGAGGCAGCTTACTTTATGGAGAAAATAAGTTTATTTGGCTCTAAGTAATGGAGAGTAGAAGCCCAAACAGCATGGTACAAACTCTGAGGAGGATTTCAGTGGCTGCACCACATCATGGTGGAAAGGCTGTACCCTAAGTACTAGATCTTATCACTTCCCAAAGGCCCCACTTCTAAACATCACAGTGGGATTACAGTTTTACCCTCTTAACACTTGAGGGTAAAATGCATAGATTAAATTCCTGCATTGACTTAGAGAGATAAATCATATTAAAGCTATCATATCACTGGGAGGTATTTTTGTGTGTGTGTTTTGTTCTGTGTTATCTACTGCTGGACTGTATTCTGTAAACTAATGAAGGATTCTTAGAGAGATTTTTTTTTGGAGGTTTTTTGTGTGGTGCTGGGAATCAAACCCAGGGCCTTGTGCATGAAAGGCAAGAACCCTACCACTGAGCCACATCCCCAGCCCTCCCATAGAGTTTTTTTGTTTGTTTGTTTGTTTTTGTTTTTGTGGTACTGGGGATCGAACTCAGGACCTTGTGCTTGCCAGGCAGGCACTTATTCCACGGAGCTATATCCCCAGCCCCTGTTGCATAGAATTTTGAGATTTATGATTAAACAAAATATTTATATGAAAGCAGACAATTTTATTAAATTTAGCAGCAATCTTAAAAAATAAGTTTTGTAATCTAAAAAGGTGATGTACACTTTGCCAGCTACTGGTGCAATTTGAGTTTATATGACATCATAAATGTTACATTGAGTTATATTTAGTGGCCTTTACTTTAAGAAATAGTTAGCTATTTTTAACCCTAATTCTTTTCAAGGGGTGTTGGGTATGAAAACCAGGATATGCTGGTTTTATTTTCAGATAGGGTGTTACTAATTGCCCAGAAAGGACTCAAACTTGAGATCCTCCTGCATCAGCCACCCTCAGTACTGGGCTTAGAGGTGTATACCACCATGTCTGGCTCCTGCTTCTTTGCACAAAGACAAAATGTTGGAAAACATGGCTGAAACTAATAGCTGCATTGTGGGATACTTTCAGCGCACATGCACATAATCATGCATGACCTAATTTCCTTCAGTAATATACAACAAGCTGCCCTTTCAGGATGCTAAACAAACATTTCAGTTTAAGTAATGAAATGTTCTAGTGAGGTCAAATTATACTGTTAGTCTTGTGGCTGTCAAATCTGGATTATCATAAAGTGCAGCTCTTTAGAATTTCATTACTTTTACTAGATATAAAATAGGTTTTTTATTTCTTGACCAAAAATTACTAAGAAAATTAAATCCAGACTTCAAATGGCTTTTAAATCATAACTTCTGGCTCCTTTACATATTTAATATGAGATAGTAGAGGACTACAGTCTTCACTAAAGACTTTTGTTCTTTTTAGTAATGTAACACCCACTGAAAAGTTACTCCCACCTGAAACATTTGAACTTCAACTTTTTAAAAAATCCTTGTGCTTTAAAGACTAATCTAGAATAAGAAAGAAAGGCATTAAGGCCTGAGCAAAGTGGAGTTAGAATCCAGGCTTCTGCAAACAGTAATCTATCCCAAAGACCACACCCTCATTAAAGTGGTGATCTAAAAGGAAAAAATATTCCCTCTAGGAAAAAGAAGGAAGCTTTTTTCTTGGTAAAAAAGTAAAATAAAAGCTGTATTCAATATAGAATATTTAATCATCATACCTTGTCATTTGGATTGGTGGTTCAAATTATACTACCTGAAAAATCCAGACAGCCCTAACATATGAAGGGGTATCAGGATGTTGGTGGTGTCGTGGAGTACTAGAAAGAAGCAAATGAAAGTCCTCTATGGGAAAATACAACCTTCCCCTGAACTCAGAATCCCCAAATCATCCATACATGTAGAGGAGCTTCCAACATAAAATAACAAAACATATCGGGAAAAATCCACCATAAGCAAAAGTCATCAGGATCCAAAAATGTCTGTAGGATACTGAGAGATTTCAGATATTAAGATAAAATATCTTGCCTAGCACAAGCAAGGCCCTTGGTTTCTTCCCCAGCACAGCAAAACAAAATGAACAAAAGTAGAAAACAAAGATTATGAACAAAAAAAGACGTTTTCCTGCTCATGTATTTCAGAAAGAAACAATTGTTCCAGAAGGAAGAACTGAGATGAATAACTGCTAAGCAAAGAAAATTGCAAATGCGGATAAATCTGTACAAATAATAAGATGTCAAAATTTGAAGGATAAAAATGACAGGGTTAACAAAATATTTAATCTCTTACTAAAAGATTTCATCTACTCCCTCACATTTCTTTCTCCAGTCCTGGGCATGTTCTTTTAACTGAGCAATGCTTAGTTTTATTCATCAAAGATTTTAATGTAGCCTCCCTTTCTCCCCTTTGTCTTTTCCCTTTTCAACACTGTGAATGGAAAGTCACAGATGTAGGACTTTCATTAATTCTTTCAGCAAACATTTGTGGAGTGCTTACTGTATGCTTAGAAATACAAAATGCTTTTCATCCTGGACATATTTGAATAAGTATAGAAAGTATGGTATGGGTGATGCTAGAATAGATGTATTCCAGATACTTTAGAGGACAAAAAGGGAGTGATTAATTCTGAAGAGGAGAATGAAGGTTTCATAATAAAGTTATTCTCAATCCACTAAGGGAAACTGGTGGGTATTCTAGTCCGAAGGACGCATGCGTGTGTAGAGGATGAACGTCAAATATCATGACACGTTAGAAAACCCTAAAAACGCTTCCCAAGCTTAGCATGAGAAAAAAGAGGTGGGGATTATGGCTAAAAACACAGTTGGAGAAAGGCTGGGGCAGCTCGTGAGACATTTGGGCCACTACGCTAAAAAATTTAAGCTTTTCTTTTTAAAATAAAAAAAATTAAACTCTAGTACATGGAACAGCAGGGGATTATTAAAAGGTTTTTAATTTTAGAATGGTTAGAGGCAACATTTCCATCTACCAGGTGACATTTATGTGACAAGTGAACTCTGAGAATGGATTTCCAACTGAAAACCAAAGTAAGCCCATATTGAGTAGTACAAGAAAACATCTCAGATTTTAAGGAATAACCAGGAAATATGACCATGTAGCATGGAAAACAGAGAATTAAAATTATAATGACCTCAGTCACCTTCAAAAGAATTTAAATATGTGTATTTTATCCACAAACAATACTTAATAAAGAGATTTTGTCTTGGTTACTTTTCTCTCATTGCTGAGATGAAATACCCAAAGCCCAAAAAGAAGAAAGGAAAGGTTTATTTAGCTTACAGTTCGTGGAAGTTTCAGTCCATACTTGGCTGGCTCACAGGCAGAGTGGCACATGGCAGAGGGCAGACGTTCATGGCTGGCAGAACACAGCAAAAACAACCAGCAAATGGAGGAATGGTGGCAAGCAACCTCTTTCTACCTTCCTTACATTATAAACAGGCTACCCCCACCCAGGGGGCGTGCAGCACTCACATAATCTCCATGCCTTCCTCTTCCACAGGCTCAGGATGTGTACAAAATAAGCACCCTGGCTTCCTGCTGAGTCATTCAGTCAAACCTCTAGACTCCCCAAGTTGACACAATGTATCAACCATGACAGATTTAATGCACATATTTTGAAGAAAGTATATAAGCCCTTAACCGATCTAACATAGCTAACAACGACTTAATGAAAAGGAGTCAATATTTGAATGTCTGCATTTCCAGAGTAGCCAAGAACATTAGTACTGGATCCACACTTTCTTCCTGTCATTCTACTTCTGCGCAGCTTCTGATTGAGTCTTCTGAGTGCCTTTCAGGACAGAGTGACTCCCGTTTTCTTTTTTTCACATTGCGTTGCTCAGAAGTGGGCTCAAACAGTTCTCCCAGCTCATCCTCTCAAGTAGTGTGGACTGTAAGTGTGTGTCACATCCTCAGCTTATGGAGCAATTTTAAAACTCTACGGATCATACTTTCAAATATTTTATCACTTACTTTGAAGTATCTTCAAATTCGTCATTGTATCAAAAAGCAGATTAAAAAAAAAAAAATAACAGGAAGCATCCCAAACCTCATCAGTCAGCCTCCTCAAAGTTGCAACCTTCCTGTGTAACTATGTGTGGTTAAATTCACACTTTTTTCAGTATATTACAAGATCTATACTGTGCCAGCTAATTGTCAGCTTTAGACAGTACATGAAGCTTGTTACTTTTAAAAGTTGTTAATGAGCATGATATTCTGTAAAAGCAAATGCTTAAAGGAAATAGTTAATTAATTATGCCCCCAAGCCTTTTATTTTAAAACAATCATTAACATTTGTAACTTCCTTTTATTATTTCACTGCAATAATATTAATTAGAAAATGCCATCTGCTAGTTGGTCTGTACCTCACTATCCTTTAATTGCTTTGCAAACTCACACATCAGCTCATCACCCACTCCCTTGCCTACACATCTCTTTGTTCTACCCTGTTCCAACTACCTTCCTATTTCCAAACTGGATAGGTTGCTGTTGATTATAAACTGTTGATGCTATGTATTTCAATGATAAAAATAAAGATTTGTGCTAGAATAGTTGATCACGTTGACATTTAAGTAGAAGCCAGAAGATATTTTTCTTGCTCCAACAAAAAATGATGAAAATAAAGATTTGTTCTAGAATAGTCGATCCTGTTGACGTTTAGGTAGAAGCCAGAAGATATTTTTCTTGCTCCAACAAATCTTACAACCTCAGTTATTTCTCACTTGTCTCTGATATGTTTCCCCCATTTGCACTCAAGGGACACAGCTTAGTTGTAGAGATAATTTCATGTAAGCAATGTACAGTTTCATTCATCTCCAAGCATTTATTGAGCCTCACTCTCTGGGCAGCTTGTCCTGGCATTGTGGACAATGAAGTGCTAGACTGTCTCTTTAAGAGCGTGCATAGACATTCCACCTGCTTCCTTGTTTACAACCACTAGGAGTTTTGGAAGAATTTCCTGCTGAGAAAGAATTGCTATATAAGCAATACCTTCAATACCTTTCATGTTCTTTCTTGGAAGAATTGAGTCATTTATTATGATGATATAATTATTTCATCAAAGAAGGGACAATCAAATCTGTGTTTGAGGAAGATAAATAAGATCACCAGGTCAAACAGCTCAGGTAGAGCCAAAAGCACAGAAAACAATATACAAGGAGATTCTTCCAACAGTCGTAACCTTATAAGGACAAATAAGTTGCCCCTGCTGTAACCTCCCCTCCGCGCCACTTCCTGTTCTGTACTTGCCAACTTTGACCCTCCCTTTGTCTAAAACTGGCCCCACTTCCTGCCTCTTTGTTCCCTAAAAGGACAAGCCTATGAGACTGTGCCCCATGTTCAAATCTTCCAATAAGATGTGAGATGTGTTGGCCTCCCCGCCCAGACATGCGGTTCGCAAGCTTAAAAACCCGGCCCCTCACACACGCCGTGCTCTCCTTACCTGCCTTGCAGTGGAGACGCCGCTGGGTACTAGCTAAAATAAAGCGCTCCTTTTTAAATATCCGGATTCTTTTGGATTTTCTTTTCGAGCCTAGCACAATTAACCAATAAGTATTCACTGTCCACCTCATTCTCAAGGGTGCTGCAGTTGCTCATCAGAAAACATACTTTCTGTGATCAAAAACTTACTATAACTTCTTCTAGACACTGAGATTACACAAAATTGTTGTAATTCATACAGCAAGGAATGCCTACTCAATTTTTTGTTTGCCAAACCCAGTGAACCATTGTCTTGGTTACTTTTGTTGCTGAGACAAAATACCCAACACCCAAAATGAAGAAAGGAAAGGTTTATTTAGCTTACAGTTTGTGGAGGTTTCAGTCCATACTTGTCTAGTTCAGAGGCAGAGTGGTACATGGCAGAGGGCAAACTTCAAGCAGCAGAGTACAGCAAAAACAACCAGAGCAAAAGGAAGGAATGGCTGCAAGCAGCCTCTCTCCTTCCCTTACATTGTAAACAGGCTAACCCCACCCAGGGGGAGTGTAGTTCTCACACAGTCTCCACGCCCTCTTCTTCCACAGGCTCAGGATGTGTACAGAGTAAGCACCTTTGGCTTCCTGCTGAATCACTCAGCCAAGCCTCTAGACTCCCCAAGTTGACACAACATATCAACCATAGCAACCATGCATTCCTTTCTTCCCCACATGGAATGCTTATTAAAATCACCAACTTTTAAATAGAACACGCTTTGAGACACAAGACATTAGGCTTTAAGACAGAGCAATGATTCTGCCTTCAAGGAGCATATGTTTTACATATTACATATATGTCAACATTATCAGAGAAAATAAATAATATTGAAGAAGTAAAGTTTCCAGATTAGAGAACTGAGCTTGGAAAATCCTTTCTTCAGAAAACAGCAAAACTGGAAACAATTTCAAAATAATTTAAGAACACTGGGGATTGACAAAGCACACATGGAAATTGAGAATTGCTTATGAAAAGCTGCTTAACAGCAGTAGTCTATAGCATTTATATGTGAAACTATTCCTGGCCCAGCTGTCTGGGGCTCCAGCTCTGTGAGCCCTTATGTTTACCAGAATGATGCAGGCTATGAAAGCAACCATTGTCAGAGAGACCTGACTTAACTTGAAGTGGAGTACAGAAAATCCCCACACCCTTGGGCATTGTAGGGAAAAACCGTGATCTTGGTAACAGACAGCAGGGGAAGCTATGTCACAGCTAGTCTGAGATTGCCTTCCTGGCTGAGGCAAACAGCAAATTGGTGAGCTTGCCAGAACCTTAACAGAGGGATTCAATGAATGATACAACCATGGTAGGATTTGGAAAAATCCCACATATGCTGCTAGTGCCCTGGAAAACTCTGCACATGAAGAAGGCCAGAGAGGGCCTCTTTTTAGACCCATCTTTTGTTGAACATGAGGCCTTGCACAGGTTTATCACCCAAGCAAAGCAAGCCAAGGCCAAGGTCAAGGTCTGATTGGTTGGGCTGATAAAGATACAAGGAGCAACTCTTTACTCTGATGGTTCGTTACTCTCATAGACAACAAAGACGAGAGTATCCAAAATTTCTAGCTCCTCACACACCAAAAAGTTATGTCCCTGAATCACAAACAGTGGCAGCATGAGTTATGGGATTCGCTGCTAATGAATCACTTTTACATGACCATGGAAACTTGTGGTATCAGTTCTAGTACTGATAAAAAAACTTATTTTCATTTGTGGGTAAAATGAAAACTTACTCTATAAATACTTTGTACAACTGGTATAGAACTAACTCTGTAATTGAGAAGAAAAAGTTGAAGGAGAAGGAAAAGAATATTCCGAAAGTCCTTATCTCATCATTTGTAACCAGAAAGATGGTTATGGTTTATGTCTAGATGTCTCCCCTGAGCCTCATGAGCTCATAAGTGGGGCTTTGGGGAGGTGATTGGGTCATGGAGGTGTGATGCTCATGAGTGGATTAGTCCGTGGATGAGTTAAGTGCTAAATGTGATGTTGGGAGGTGAAGCCTGCTTGGAGAAGGTGGGTCCCGGAGGCCCCCTCCCTTGATCTCTTTCTGCTTCCCACTGGCATGCCCCCTGGCCATACCACCCTACCTTGGAGTTATCTACTCATGGAATGCAAACTCTACAAACTGTGACCCACAATGGACCTTTCCTCTTTTAATTTGTGGATATTAGGTATTAAGTCTCAGTGATGAGAAAAGTAACTAAGACATATGGAAACATCCAAGTGTTAGAAATTTCTACAAAATGAGATGCTACTGATGAACAAGTGCTCACATTTTCTTCAGTTCCTATATTACAGAATTATTCCCCAGATTTTTTCTTGGCCGTCAATACTTTTTTTTTTAAATCAGTCACCTCTTTTAAATGGAGCTGTACATTAACATCAACATAGCACTTTCCTCTGCAACAAAGAACTCACTCTTCATTACATTTAACTATCACCTGCTAAAAGATGTGTGCATTTTGATTTACAGGAGCATAGGTTCTCCGCTGTGTTGGAGGGATGAAGATTTCATGCCTTTCTCTTGAATGATATGCTCCATGCCTATCTTACTTGTGCTATTGTATTTTTAAGAACTTTCTGATTTTTTATAACTATGCCCTGACAAATTGTGTTGAATTTTAAAAGAACTGACATAGAAGGAGGCATGTGGTCTACGAACCTATAAAGCTAAAAGACTCAGAGTATAACTCCATGTAAGCATTGCCTACCTTGTTCTTGGTTCCAGTTTTATAGTCTCTGACTGATGCTAAGAGCCTCCTAATGTGATTCCACCATGTTATGGTTGATACATTGTGTCAACTTGGGGAGTCTAGAGGTTTGGCTGAGTGACTCAGCAGGAAGTCAGGGTGCTTACTTTGTACACATGCTGAGCCTGTGGAAGAGGAGGGTGTGGAGATTGAGTGAGAGCTACAGGCCCCCTGGGTGGGGTTAGCCTGTTTACAATGTAAGGGAAGGAGAGAGGCTGCTTGCTGCCATTCCTCCTTGTTGCTGTGGTTGTTTTTGGTGTGTTCTGCTGCCATGAACTCTGCCATGTGCCACTCTGCCTCAGAACCAGCCAAGCGGGGACTGAGACTTCCACAAACTGTGAGCTAAATAAACCTTTCCTTCCTTCATTTTGGGCATTGGGTACTTTGTCTCAGCAAGGAGAGAAAAGAAACCAAGACACAACAAATTCTCTTTTTCATGGGAAGAGTGAGTTTCTGTTTCTTGCAGCTGGTGAATTTCTTTTCCAGCAGTAGGGATTGAACCCAGAAGCTACATTCTACCAATGAGGCACATTCCCAGATTTTTTTAAACTCGTAAGACAGAATCTCATTAAGTTGCTCAGGTGGAATTTGAATTTATAACATTCCTGCCTCAATGTCCCTCAGGGCTGGCATTGTAGGTGTGCTACATGAGGCCCAATTCAACAACCAGTGAATCTTCAGTGATAAATTGAATTGTTTTTTGCTCATGATTCTCTTTTATATTGTGTTGGTGTTCATGAGTTTCACTTTTCAGAGACTCCCTGGAGAAAACTGAGGGTGAACAAATCCACTTTATCTTCATGGAATGTGTACACAGGACACAATAACATCTCAGTCTGACAATGGGTGATCCATGAGTGAACAAGCCAATTTCTCCCTAACAGCACTGCTTCATGAAAGAAAATTCATCTGCTGCTGAAAGTAATATCTAAATAAACACTATAGATATTGGAAGTCTATATGTTGACCAAGGCTGCTTTTTAGAGAGAAAAAAATAATGATCATTCTGAGAAGAAAAAGTGCATTTAAAATTTTAAGATGTTGTTTGTAAGATATAATTTGGCCTTACCTTATTTTCTATATTTCTACTTAAACACATCAATATTTCTGCAATATTTAGTACACTAGCATTCAAAAAAATCACTTTTCCTTTAAGCACATCTGTTGTGATTGATACATTTTGTCAACTTGGGGAGTCTAGAGGTTTGGCTGAGTGATTCAGCAGGAAGCCAGGGTGCTTACTTTGTATACATTCCTGAGCCTGTGGAAGAGGAAGGCGTGGAGATTGTGTGAGAGCCTCACACGCCCTGGGTGGGGGTAGCCTGTTTACAATGTAAGGGAAGGAGAGAGGCTGCTTGCCTGCCATTCCTCCCTTTTGCTGGTTGTTTTTGCTGCGCTCTGCTGCCATGAACATTTGCCCTCTACCATGTGCCACTCTGCCTCAGAACCAGCCAAGTCTGGACTGAAACCTCCACAAACTGTAAGCTAAAGAAGCTTTCCTTCCTTCATTTTGGGTGTTGGGTATTTTGTCTCAGCAATGAGAAAAAATGTAACCAAGACAACATCTAAAGATGAAAAAATCACTTTTCTTACAACCTACATTTAGTGCTCTCATAATGAGTTTATTTGAGGGTCTGATCCCAAAAGTTAAGCATAAATAAGCAGAGAAGTGGTTTGAGGGTTTTGTTGTTGTTGTTGTTGTTTGGTAGTGGGAATCAAACTCAGGACCTTGTGCTTGCTAGGCAGGTGCTGCAGAGACCTGTTTGACCAGACTGAAAACTGAATACTTGACCTCAACCTTGAGAACTTGTGTTTTTAAAAATAAAGTCTCAAATTGGAAACCTGGCATTAATTTCAGGGCTGTCCAAATAACACACTAGTTTTATTAACTTCTACTCAGATCTGAAAGATTTTATTAATCTGTAGGAAAAAGCAATCACTCCTCACAAGAGTACACTAGCCCAGAAAGTAGTAACCTGGGTTTGTACTCAGTATAGGTGTATTTGTCACCTGGATAAAGACTCGAATAGGAAAAGCAGAATGAATGAGTGATAACTAAAGATATTGAAGCATTTTAAATATTATGGAAATCATAGCATTATTCCTCTGGGCAGCAACATGTAAAAAATATTTTGAGGAACTGCATAGAATGCTTCCTTTTATTTCCTCTTTGCAACCTAAGAAGGAAATTCTATTAAAAAGATATAACACTCTTGACCCATATCTAAATTTCAGTTATATTTCCAGTATGTATATATTTAAATAATAATTAAGAACCTAGCCCTCTAGTCTACTGGGTTTAAGAGTTGAGTTTATCATCATTCTCCTGGTTCAAGCTGGCTGAGGGATCCTGGGCCAAAGCGGACAAGTTCAGTTACCGAGCAGCAGATCTCTAGGAAGAGCCAGGTGTGATGGAAGGTTCCTGCAGTACCAGCTGCCTGATAGGCTGAGGCTAGAGAACCAAAAGTTTGAGTCTACCCTGGGCAGCTTAGTAACTTGGCAAGATTCTGGCTCAGAATGAAAGAGAAAGGGCTAGGGATGCATCCCAGTACAGTTCAGCCCAGTACAAAGGCCTGAGCTCAATCCCAGGTACCAAAACACAACCAATACTCTAAGACCTACCCAAGTGTTAGGTACAAGGCATACAACAATGTATAAGAAAAAAGTTTTTGTTTTCATAAAGTGAACATTTCACTGGGAAAGTAGAAAGTGTTTTTTAATAAGTCAAATGATGAGTGATGAGGTGACAAAGAAAAAATAAAGAAATATGAAAAGAGGGCAAAAGAGATTGGGACTGGTTGGTCAAGGAAGGTCCTTATGAGATTCTCAGACATTTCAGTTGAGCCCAAAGTGACAAGGAAGAAATAGTACAAAATCCTTAAAACAAATTAACTGACAAATTCAACAAACAATAAAGGACATCTTGTCTGTGTCCTAGTGAGCAAGGTAAAGAGTAGTTTGCCATTAGGTCAGTGGTCAGACACTAGATCATGCAAGTTTTTAAACTTCACTGAAGGATTTGGATTTTACTTGGAATATAATGTATGTTAGAGAAGTTTTTAAGCAAGGAAAGGACTTGATCTAATTATATCAATTGAGCCACCTTAGGGTAGAGGGTAAGAATGGAAGCAGGAATTGCAATCTGAAGATCACTGAAGTAGTTTAGGACAGAGATGATGATGGCTTAGGCTAGTATGGAGCAGTACTAATGGCCAGGAGAGACTTGGATATGTTTATAGGTCAAAATCTGCTGGTGCATTAAGTTTGAGATTATGCAGGAAAGAGTCAAAGATGACCCCTAGATTCTTGACTTAAACATTTGGGTGGTACTATTTATTGAGATGGGCCTGAGTAAAGGAAAAGTGGGTCTAAGGCTTGGTATCCAAAGGCCCATTGTCTTGGTTACTTTTCTCTAGTTGCTGAGACAAAATACCCAACACTCCAAATGAAGAAAGGAAAGGTTTATTTAGCTTACAGTTCGTGGAGGTTTCAATCCATGCTTGGCTGTTTCAGAGGCAGAGTGGCACACGGCAGAGGGCAAACTGTTCAGGGCAGCAAACAACCAGCAAATGTGTGGAATTGCAGGCAAGCAGCCTCTTTCTCTCCTCTACCTTGTAAAACAGCCTGCCCCCACCCAAGGGGCGAGTAGCTCTCACACAGTCTCCATGCCTTCCTCTTCCACAGGCTCAGGATGTATACAAAGTAAGCACCCTGGCTTCCTGCTGAATCACATAGTTAACCTTTTAAACTTCCCAAATTAAGACAATAAGCAACATCCCAGAAGGGTAAGGGCATGTCCTTTTCACCCCAAGATATACAACTGCTGAGTTTTATTCAGCCAAACCTCCAGACTCCCCAAGTTGACACAATGTATCAACTGTAACACCCATCGTGGTCACTTGATGGTGTTGTCTACTGAGAGCTCATGGATGTGGATGCTCCAGCCAGCTGTTACATGTGCAAGCACAGGTGTCTGGGGAAAATACTGCATTTAGCATTTGTCAGCATGGGTAGTATTTAAAGGTATAGATATAAGTAAGAGTACTTCAAGGGAGTGTGTTACTACAGAAGAGTAGCAGAACGAAGCCCTGGGAACATCGATATTTAGAGACAGCAGAGATGTTTACATCAACTAAGGAAACTACAATGTGAAAGGAGGAAAGTGACCCAAGAGATGTCACTCTCACGAGTGACACAAGCCAGGCCAAAAAGAAATCTTTCACAAGAAAGAGCTATCAGTCATTGTGCTGAAGGGCGAAGTTAGATAAACAAAAGACTGGCCATACTAGTGATAAAACCACTAATTACAACTCTGGTGTCTACTGAAATTCCAATTCTGAGTGGTCCTGCTTTCAATTTCAGTGAACGATTCCTGAAATCTTCTTGTTGCCAGTTAGTAGGCCAGGGAAAGGAGATGAAAAGTTCCAGTGTTTTAGACTACAGGAGAAAGACGTAGGAACAAAATATTATAATTTAGTATGATAGATCACATAACGAAAACCTATGCAAGATGGCGTGAGAATCACATGGACCAAGAGAGAAATGCACCTGGTCCTGGCCCCACTGCTTGTTAGCAACATGACAAGTGATGGTATTCTCTCAAAGTGGATGTAGCAGTACCAGCCTGAGCACATTTAATCATAGAAAGCATTTAATAAATGCCAGCCATGGAATGTGAACTGACAAGAGGGATGAGGTCCGTCCTGAAGAACTAAGATGTCACGGAGAAAGTGATACTTCTGCACTGGTTCCTGGAAGAGCAGTGTGAGTCTATCAGACTTACAGAAATATGCAGGAATTCTAGACCTGAGAAGGAGGAAGAGAAGAGAGTGTGAATGGTGAGACTTGGAAATGCATGGCTCACAGAGGGGGATGTTTGTAGTTCAGTGTGGCAAACTTTGGGTACAGGGCATAAGGACAGTGGAATTAAGTTGGGCTGTGAGGACATATGAACAGATCTGTAGGCCATGGTAAGGGATTTGAACGCTGACCTTTAGGCAGTGAGAATTCAAAGAAGAGTCTTAAGCACAAGCATAGCATAATTAGTGGTGTGCTTCAGAAAGATGACCATTAATCTGAAACATGAGATGAAGGAGATGAAGCCAAGAGCCTTTCATTTCAATTTGAGCAAGTTAGATTTACGTAAGTGTACTTAAGTGTATACATAAGGAGGAAAGACATAGACAATAAAGTAAAGCTAAGAAAGCTTGATTTTGTTGATTCCCAAGAAATCCAGTCAAAGGGTTCAGAAGCTGCTAGAATGGAATGAGTCCTTACAATGAGAAGAGTGCTAGAAGAAAGAAAACGTCGGGGATTGTGGGCTACTAATTTAGGGGTGAGAGGAAGAGCGGATGATCATCGTGAGAATTCTTGGTCTGCAGGGGACTCCTAAAATAGTACGGATCCAGAATAACCCAGGGACAGGACATTCTTGGAGTGGAAGAATAACAGAACACTGTGGCTGACAAAGTACAAAAGTTGTAGAGCACCTCCTATAATTTCTTTTGCGTCTTGTGACACAGCTATTGTTACTACAACATTGCACAAAAGACCGGGAATGATGAAGAGAATTGCTCAAGATCCTGATATGACTCGTGCATTCTCAGAGCCATTTCTAGTCTACATATCCAGAAACCCATGGAGAGCTCTTTCTAGACCCCAGCAGCCTGTTGAGAAGCAGAAATTTGCACTGTACTAGAAATCTATCATGTCAACTAGTCAAGCTTTTTTATTGAAGAATAATATCTTTGGTTCCCTCTTGAACAATGGCACTCAAAAAACAAGGTGACTAAAATATGACTTATATCATCTTCTAGATTTGTAGGATTTCCATTTTGCCAAACTTAAATTCTATATGTATAGCCCAGTATTTTGAAGTGCAAGTCAGCATTCTTTATGAAGAAAAATGCTCCTGTCTGTTCCACAGTAGAGACCCAGGAGCTCTGCTCAAGTCAGATGCATAAAATGAAGTCGAGGCACAAACAGTGGAAGCGTTGGGTGATACCAAGAAACTTGGCACTTTGAAGCACCAGTCCGTACTTGTACTTTACATCTTCCACTGAAGAATGCAGATGTGTAGGTGGCTGTGCAGAAATGCAGGCAGAATTTATCTTAAAGACATAGAGAAAATATACATTCAAGGGAGAAGGCAGCAAATGCTACATAGACTTTTGCTCAGAGTGTTTTTATGCTCAGCAGAGTTACTCTTGAGGTTCAGGGAACCATGGTAATTATTATTTTTAATTTTTTATGTTAAAGAGAGAAAAGCATAAGAATGATACAGAATTTCAAACCAAGATGATAGGAAATGAATGGTTATTTTATTGCATATTGTTAGCTTCAAGGTAGTTGCTGATTACCAGATACAGGCATGCAAAATTGATCAATATATCAGCACTAACTGTTCCTTTCAGTGAACAAATAGAAGTTAGCAGTACAGTTATCTTAGCTGTCTTGTGTATGTACGCATATTTTTCCCCTTCATTTCTTTCTTCCCCCATTCCAGTTGTTCTTTCCTTTTCAGAAGTTTCTTTCCCTTTCACTGTATCTATTGTGAAAGGGATCTTATTTACTCTTGCAGTTTCTTACATTGTTTTAGCTACATGATATATGTGCTTTTAACATTTTTTAGGTGTTACTTTGGAATGCCAATGCCACAAAATGTCTTCTTTTCAGATAGTCGCCATTTCTTCAAGGGCCTTAATCACATAAAAAAGAAAAACAAATAAATGTATGACAGAAAAAGTTCTAATCTAAATCAGGTCTCAGCCCAAGGCAGAAGGGTCTTTTAAGAATGTTCCCAGTTTTGATACTATTGGGCCATCAGCCGTGACAACTAGGAACGATGTATGCCTTCTTTTGGAAATAGCCCAGTATCAGGGTGAAGTTGCAGAATGAATAACCTTAAAATGTCACTTTGCCGAAGCAGTCATTTTCGAGGCATGAGATCTAAAGTGATTACAAAGGTATTGTACACGGAGGTCTCTGTTTCCTCCTCTAATTGTAACTGGAAAGCGTGGTATTTGGGGCCCTCTCTGTCCCTCAAGCCCACTAATCCTCCCTAACAGAACTCTTGACTCTTTGATATCAGGCACATCTTAAATACAGTGAGCATAAAATGTAAGAGAAACAGAGTAAAGTATGAAATAAAACGACAGCTCATAAAATAGCTTCTGTAATCGTATACCATCAAACTCAGTCTTCACCCGGCACACACAAATCTAGCCTCCTAGGGGTTCAGGTTCTGAAACCAAGCCTGACATCTGAAGCAAAGTGAAGCCATCCTACAAAGACTTACAAAGACAAAATGAAATTTAAAATACAGCTTCCTGGGAGAATGATAGAGTTGCCGAATCCCAAACTTTCACCCGCACTTCCTGACAAGAGAGAACCTGCATGACTTAGAACAATGAGAGATTTCTTCAGAGAAAGCGTATGACCCAATATATTAGCCCGGAAAGCTATGTTATACAACACAGGTATGTTTTACTTTCAAAATTCACTCTTTCATGAAAGTCACGGCAGCAGACTTGTTTTAAAAAATAAAACAAAGATCATTTTTCTCGGCGATACAGGCTCTCAGGAAGGAAATCCAGCGAAGCATGAGCTCGGGGGACCCAAGTGAGCCTCCCTTTAGAGTTCTCTCCCCTCAGCTTCTCTCAGCTTCGTGACCATTTCCTTTTGAAAGCAAAACTTAAAGAGATTTGACACAAATTTCCAAGGAGAAGCCACGTTTCAAATGACAACAATCTTCAATGCTGGAACGACTGTGGAAACAGTCAAGCGAACGAGGAAATAAAGAGAGTATGAAACGCTCAGCGTTTGATAGCGGAGGGAGGAGCCTGAACTGAGCCAGAGACTCAAACTGCTAATTCACCACTTTGACTTTAAACAGTCCCACTCTGTCCCCTGCAGGTCAGGAGAGCTACAGCGTTTTGGTTGGTTTTGTTTTTAATTGTTTCTCTCTGCGGTTGGCCTCCTCATCCCGGCTCTGCGTCCCATAGATTGAACCAACTGCAGAACAAAATGTATTTTTAATTGCACCTGTGCTGAACGTGTCATTTTTCATGCCATTATTCCTTAAACAATATAGTACTTATTTCAGGTTGGGGAATATTTATATATTCATCATGAGATACCTTTTTCCTAGGACCCAAGTAAATATGAAATTCATTTGTTTTCTACACACTTTTAAAACATAGCCTGAAGATAATTCTATATAATACTGTACTTTTAGTAATTTTCTGTGACCACATCACAGAAAATCAGAAAATCATCACAAATGGAATTCTCCGTTTGTGGCATCAGATCAGTGTTCAAAAAAGGTAAGATTTTGGAGCAATTCAGATTTCAGACTTTCAGATGAGGGATGATGAACCTGAATAAATAATCCAGGGATTATTTAAAGTATGTGTGCTGATTATACCCAAAAGCTATTCCCTTTTCTACAAGGGACTTGAGCATTCATAGATTTTGGTATCAGTGGAAAGGACCTGAAGCCAGTACCCCGTGTAAATCACAGGATAACTGCATGATAGGAACAGAGTAAGATGAAGAACTTTAATCTATCCATAGGCCAGATTAATAGAGACTCGCTTCACCAGCTTGAATTTGGGTTTGCAAAGTTGATGATCAGCAGAAACTATATCCCCAAAACAAACGATCTTTCTTTCTTTCAGAAGATGAGTCACTTAAAGTATGAGTAACTGTGGAAAATAATTTTCCTTTTACCTTAGTGGACATAACTTACATCCTCTTCTGATTTTTAACTTTGTGTTTAGTTTTAAGTGATTATAATTAATTATATATTCACACTACATTTCATCTTTATCAACCGTAGGATTATATGCATTTTACACGAAAATGAAGCAATGTTATCGCATTTCAATTAATTTTATTGGTGGAATTTAGGTGTACATAATGATCACATTCATCAAACGAAATTTGTGCATGTACATAACATACCTTGATTTTTTTTTCTATTCTTCTCGCCTTACATCAACCCCCTTCCTCTACTTATTTACAAAAGCTTTGTTTCCATTTTATCCTTCTTTCCTCATTTTTTCTTTACCTTCCTTTCCTCCTCCCTCCCCCCTATTTCCCCTTCCCATTTGAAAGATTTCTTTCTATTTCACATTATCTATTATATATTTTGGTCCTTATTTACACTTTCAGTTTCTCACTCTAGAGAGACAATGCAATACTTACACATGCATGTGCAATTTATTTCATGTAAGAGTATACTCTCAAGGAGCACCCATTTACCTAGAAATGTCTCAACTTTATCCTTCGTTATGCCCTGAGTAGTATTGTGTAAAAAAAACCCACATCTTTCTTATCTGTGCATCAGTTTATGGGTATTTGGGCTGTTTCCAAGATTTAGCTATTACAAATTGTGCCACTATAAACATACATGTATCACTGTGGGCATATTGCTGTGGTATGATGCTTTTAATTCTTAGGGGGAGTATGCCAAGAAGGAGAATAGCTCTGGTCATAGTTTTTTGAGTAATCTGTACTGATTTTTCCACTGTTTACACCAGTCCTTACACAAACAGTGGAAAAAGGTTCCTTTCCCCACAGCTACGCCAGGATTTGTTATTGGTAACTGGACTGAGATGGAATCTCAGTGCCGTTTTATTCGGCATCTCTCAAATGAGCAGTGATACAGAACATTTTTTCATATATTTATCTGCCATTTCTTCGTCACCTGAGAAGTGTATATTCATTTCAAATGCCCACTTCTGGATTGAGCCTTGCAATTTGAGGGGTTTCATTGTTTTTAATTCTTTATACGTTCTAGGCACTAATCCTTTGAGGAACAAATGGCAAAAATCTTTTCCCACTCAGTGGGTTGTCTCTTCATTCTCTTGGTGATTTCTTTTCTTTGCTGTACACAAGCTTTTTAATAAGATGAGATTCCCAGTTGTTCATTCTTTGTAATATTCCCCGTGTGATTGGGGTTTTGCCTGTACCTATATGTTCAACAATATACCTATCTTCTCTTCCAGAAGATTTAGTGTTTCTGTTCTAATATTTACATCTTTGATCCATTTTGATGTTACTTCAGTGTAGGGTGAGAGGCTAGTGTTAGTTTTTGGCATGTGGGAAACCGATTTCCCAGGCTTTCCTTCTTTCAGTAAACATGTTTGGTCACTTTGTCAAAGATAGGGAGACTGTGTTTTTGAGTTGTTTCTACATCTTCTAATCTGTCCCATTGATCCTTGAGTCTGTTTTTGTCCAGGGCCATGATATTTTTCATCACGCTACCTCTGAAGTATGATTTTAAGTCAGGAATTTGATGCTCCCACCTTACCTTTGTTGCTGAGAATTGTTTTTGCTATTCTAGATATCTTCTGGCTCCAAATTAATTTTAAGAATGTTTTCTCTAGTTCTGTGAGGTATATTATTGCTATTTGGACTGGAATTGCAGGAAGCTATATAACAATTTGGAGAGTGTAGCCATTTTTACTTTCTTGGTTCTTCTTACACAAGAGCAGGGGATGTCTTTCCACTTGCTGAGACGTTCTTCACTCTCCTTTTTGGAGTACTATGCTGTTCAGTGTAAAGATATTTTACTTTCTTTGGCCATGAACTACCTTTACGGTTGTCACTGCATTCCCTGCCCTTGTCCCTAGAGGGTCCGGTTAGCTGCTATGGTGCATGAAACAAAAAAGGAAAAACATTGCAGTCCATCAAGGAGGGAGTAGCTTCCTGGTAACTTGCCCCTATGGGTGCCAGTGAAATTTGCTTCCAGGCTGCAACATCCTCTGTTTGGAGCAAGGCAAAATCAGTGAGGGGACTTATATCCCAGATCTGTCCTGGGTGGCTTGAGTTTGCCACACTACCGCAGTCCAGCAGTTTTGGGGAGGGGTTTCCCAGAATGACAGTCCCTGCTCCGTGTTCAGGTGGCAGTCCCGTATGCAGCCTGGGGGCTGCTTCATCGTTTTATAAAGTCCCCTGTCTATGTTTTGTTTGACCTCCAAGTCTCTTATTTCAGACTGATTTTGGCATCGAGACTATGTCCCCATCTTTCTTCCAATAACCTGTGTTTTAGTTGATCTCTGAGTAACTACAGTGTGGCTCCTCCTCTATTCAGTCCTGTTGAACTGGAACTATTTCATCCGTTTAAATGACGTATAACGTCTGTGAAGTTGGCGGATAATAATTTACTTAAACATCTCCTTATTTTTAGGCTTAGGGGTTTTATTGATATTTAATCTAAATAATGTATTAAAATCAGCTAGGGACCAGGTTTCCATCTCTCCAGGGTGGTTCATTTCCCCCTCCAGGCAACTCTTCAGTTTCTGGCTCCAGAGTAAAGCTGGCCTTCACTATTCCCTCTGATTTATTCACTGGCCATATTCTTAAAATTAGTCTAGATTTAATTCTTAATTCTCAAAAAGTGAGCGAAAACATTTTAGTCCAAATTTGTCTGCCTTTCTGACCTTATGACAGAATTGGAAACTAGGGAATATTTGCATTTCTTCTACCTCCTCCTCCCCTCAAGAATGCTGCTCCTCAGGGCACGCGGACTTGTTTTTACAGCACTGATGATTTCATTGATAAAGCAGAAAACATTCCTATGAACCCTCACAAGTTTTATAACAGATTTTGAAAGAGCAGGTATGAAGGAAGCCAATAGACACGGCCCCAATCCCCAGATGACTGCCTCTCTCTTGCCGTGATTTCTATCCGGAACCAGTTGCCAGGCCAGCCATTCTTTCATACTCAGGGATAATGCTAACTGAGGGCTGAAAAGGAAATGTCTATAGCTAAATATGATCCAAGAGGTCATGGGATCACGAGGAAAGGGGCCCAGAGCCACAGTAGGAGTGGACTAATCCAGTGCTGGTCACTTCCTCACATCTCAAATTCACAGCTGCTGACACTGGATAGGGTCAAAGCTAAGGGACGCCCTAGGTAAACAGGTACAGAACAAGCAGGAATGGACAGCAATGCCTTCTGTCCCCTTGTTTCTTTTCAAAATGTAGAAGAAACTGTTGCAGGCAGATATACACACCAGGGCGAACTGAAGCCTTGGCAGGTCTTCTTCTTCCCCCGTGTTTTGGAACACATCCTTAGTAGGGTCCCCGGACCGAACATCCCTAAAAATAAAATAGTTGCCAAAAAGAAATGTAATAGTCTGTCCCTTTGCAGGAAACAGACACATGTTGCTGTAAAAACTACAGTTTTGGCTCTCAGTTATGGCTATCAAAAAACTGTGGTCATCAAAATGAAAGAAGTACCCCATAAGCTTGTGTGGTTTTTCAAAGATTGAGATAAACTTTCACCCTAGGTCCCTTCTTTGCTTTCACAGGTATAGAATGATCTTTTCCTTCTTATTCTTAACTCATTATAAGAGATCTCTGCTGACTGATCAGCTATAGAAAAAGCTCTAATTAGCCTCTTTGTACTTACAAACCTAAAAACTGTAAAGGGTTGGCCAATACATCTAAGTGTACATTCTGATTTAAATGTAATTTTCTTGAGTGTGTGTGCCCATCTGTCTGTTTAGTCTGTGTTAACAATCAGTCAAAACATCTGCAGCTGCCTTGTTTAAAAAAATTTTTTTGAAGTCAACAATTTTTTTTCTGGTTCATTTTGAAGTGTTCTTTTTCTTTTCTTGGTACCAGGAATCAAACTCATGACCCTGTGCTTGGCAGGAAAGTGCTGTGCCACTGAGCTATGTCCATGAAAAACTGTTTATGTAGGTTTTCATAGTAACCAAACTCAAAACATTATCATATGAGGACTGACGGGCTCAAGGCTTGCATAGGATTTATAAATAAAAGTCTTAAAGTTTGATGGCATAAAGGGTATACATGATCTAGGTTACTATGTATGTTTCTCTATGTTAACTTTCAGATATCTATTATCCCCCAAAAGTTTATTTTAGTTGGCATATAGATAAATAGACACTAAGACAAATTAAATGCTTGTGCTTCACTTTGCTTAACAGTAGACTAACTAAAATCAGTTGTTAAGAGTAAAAGTGTCTTTAAAACTAAAGGCATGTTCCCACACAGGTTGTCAGTCAACCAAGATAATATCAAAAATTAGTTTTATAAATGTAGTGTCTATTATTGTCCGTATACCATAATTTAACATTTTCCTTGGTCAAAGATTTTACATATGTGTGTGTGTGTGTGTGTGTGTGTGTGTGTGTGTGTGTATAGCTTTAAGAAGTATTAACTCATGATGTGTCAGAAAGTAATTGGCTATAATTTAATAGGGTAAATTTTTTATATCTAAAACAAAAGAGTTTTTTTATGGTATTAAGATACAAAACTAGATTTAAAAGCAAACCTTTTATATTTGACTAAAATAATTTCTTGTGTTTTTCCATCATTAGAATTTTGGTTACTAAAAAGTAAGCTTTAAGAATTAAAGAGTATTTGACTGTTAATCTACAAAATGTTTTCAATAATCAGCTCATGATTGGTTAAATAAACAACTAGTGTCTTAGTTTATGACATAACATTAAAAAAAATATATATATATACACGTAAAAACAAGCTATGCTGTGAGTCTAAACTTTCAAGCTGAGTTTATGCAGTTAAGACCACTTAAATTTAACACATACAAAATAAGAAATAGATGCTCTCTTTATACAATATATGTCTAGACCTTAAACACATAAAATGTTCAAGCTTTGACACCTCTTTAAGTCTGTTCCTGCCATTTAAAACCTAATTTACATGTATTGCCTTTGATTAAACAAGCATTTTGTTATTGTATAAATGAGATGTACTTTTACCTTGGGTAATAAGTCTACCTGCAGTCATCAACACTGTTTCCTAATTTATATAAGCTCTAAAGATGTCTTTACTTCTTACCAGTATAGTTAAGCCCTATAAAACCTATTAAAGGAGTCTAACTTTTGCCTTGAGAATAAAAACTAAATAAATACAAAGATTTCTATATAGCTGTGATACCAGTTATTACTAATCTAATAGTATAT
This sequence comes from Dinomys branickii, assembly GCA_004027595.1. Taxonomy (NCBI): domain Eukaryota; kingdom Metazoa; phylum Chordata; class Mammalia; order Rodentia; family Dinomyidae; genus Dinomys; species Dinomys branickii. The sequence goes on from PVLD010007992.1 coordinate 28,311, forward strand.
TAAGTGATATATTTGTCTTTCCCAAGGATATGGACCTTACAAGATACAAAAGTTTTAAAAAAATCTTATCCCACTGTTAACATTCACCTAATATTGTTTATGATGATAAACTTTTTCAGGCTCAAGTATCTTTCTCCCCTTTGCTTGCATTTCAATGATTTGTGATAAAACGCGTATGCCAATCCAACATAAAGCAAGCAGACAAATGACAAAAATGCTTTTTTGAGGTTTATGCTTATGTGATTGTTAAATAATTGTGTTACAACAATTAGAGGTACATAAACACTGTACAGTTCAGACACTCAAAGAATTAAAAGTTAGACATTAATGGCCTTTAAAGTAAATTTATAAACAAGTACATTCTACTTTAATGGAGCTCTATTAAAAGATAATAAATTCAGATAAAATTTTCTCTAGATAATTTAACATCTTATGATTAAAGATAACTGACTAAAATGTTATTTTATTCTAAAATAAAAATTTAAATGTGTTTAAAGATAATAATCAAACCTAATCCTTCTATTAAAATGTTATCATATTTGTTATGCTAAAATGTTATGTGGCCTATAATCTCAAATCTTCTCAGTAAAACTTTATAGTTAATATCTCTTAACATTCTATAGGGATGACTTCCAAGACAACTATGATTTGTAAAAGAAATAATTCTTTGGAAATAATATATATTTCAAGATACTTAATATCTAGATAAGACAATGAAAAAACCTACTGCTTCCATTACAGTGCTGGTATAAATAGTCTTCTGGGAATCAATAACTCAAGTTTGGAGAACACAGCTGAAAAAGATAACTGGGATAAGAGGACAGCCAATATTTTGGCCCTGGCCCTCCAAGACCAACAGAAACTCAGGACTTGAGGAGAGCTTTCTATAGGATCCCACAAATCCAATGAGTCACTGGACCTCCTGACCAGAGAGAAGGTTGGATCCTAAAGGACAGGAAGCAACTAATGTATAGTGTGCTTAAAAGGAGGGTCAACAATGAGAGAAGTGTCTCTCCTGCTTCCACTGAAGACTCATGGTCAAGCAAGACTGTGACCCATCCTGGAGCCTGACACTGACAGAGGCGTTGAGAGGCTCTGTACATGGTCCCAAAGGTAACCTCTAAAGAGCATTAACTGACCTTGATATATATGGCAAAATGTTAATTTTGGTTAACATAAGTCTTTAACTTTTAAACACTCACCAAAAAATATAACAAAAATATAAAAGAATAATGATAATATAGGCTGGATATAAAAGAGGGGCTCCAATCACTACCCTGATCTCTGATAACAGTCTCCAGCTGCTCCTGCAGCTGACCACTCTTAAGTTTCAATGACACTAAACAACTACAATGGCAAACATAAAATCTCAGTGAAAGTCTTTAAATTCCTTAATGAGAATTCCTTTGCTCAAAACTGGAGGGACTTGTATACGAACAAGTGAAACTTACTGTCTTTAGATAAATAATTCACATCAGGTGAAAAAAGATCTTAAAACAATAAAAGAGCTATCGGATTTGTAAATAACCTCCATAAACAGACAGGTCAGGGACCCAGATGGTTATAATCCTTATTCTGATACCTTAAAAATAGTGTTTGGCCTTGCCTCTTCCCACAGTCCATCTTTCTATTCTGGTGTTTATGCTTTGGCCATATGTGCTTAATCTCTTGGTAAAATTTGTTTATTCTCGTCTATAGGCTGTCAAACTCCAAGTGATCATGTAGATGAAACCAACAATAAAGGTGTGACTACTTTTGTTGGAGTCCATTATATTGATTTATGAAGAAAGATCATAATTGTTAAACCCTAACATGACCTCTACCCAAGGCCCCTTAGATTAGTTCTCCAGAGAAACCCCCTGACTTGTCTTACCTACACTGACCTTTCTGAGGCTAAAACAACTACATTGAAACCTTGTGCCTTCCCCCATAACCACAGTTAGGGGATACTTCTTTAGATGGGGGAGTATTATAGCAAACTAAGTTAGACAAAAAGTAATATACAGTCAGAGAGAGATTAGACCCTCAGGCAAGTCATGACAAAAAATAATGACATCAAAATTGTGGCTGGAGGCAAATCTTAAGAAGGCCAGGCTTCAAAATGGAGATACAATGGCAAGGCCTGAGTGCATCCCTAAGAGATAAACAGTAACTGGAGATCATACTGTACTTAGTACCTCCTTTTCCAGTAAGCCCAGATAAGTGACCAGAACTTCTGGACCCATTTCTTCCCCCCAGTGCCTTTGTTCTATCAACATACCCCTGCTACATGACTCATTTCCCTATTAGATCAATATTAGCTAAGTGTCTTTCCTTATAATTCTACAGGTTGATTATAGTTTGACTCATGTTATGCCAACATTATGACTTGGCTATATAAATTACCCTTGATAAAATATGTTGGTGACCACCTACTCAGGACTGTTCCTGGAAATCTAGAAGCCATTCTTCTTTCCAACAAAACTCTCCTATCTTCCTCTTTTGGTTCATGACTTCATTCTTCAATGTTGTAAAACCACAAACTTGCCACATTTGTCTAATAGATCAGAAGTTGTATTTACCATATATCAAAATAATCTTCAAAATACCCCACCTTTGTGTGAATACATGAGGCTTTTAGAAGAACATTCTAGATCTAAACCATAGCATTGCACTTTAGCTCCCAAAAAGCTCATGTTTATCTCATTAGTCCATTTATAAAGTAACCAAAGTCTCAACAATGTCAGCAGTGCTGAAATGTCCAAGAACAAAGCTACCTCTGAGACTCAAGGAAAACTTGCACATGTGAGCTCTTGTAAGGCTCAAAAATGAAGTTAGTTTCAACATACAACGGCACAGGGCTAAATATTTCCATTCCAAAAGGGAGGAAGAAGAGGGTAGAAAGAAACTGGACCAAAGCAAAACTGAAAACCAGCAGAGCAAACATTCATCATGTAGTTCTGTGTCCAACACCCAGAGAGAGTTGTGGACTTACCAAATTGTTCCGGGTGCTGGAGGTGGTTTCTAGCTTCTCTTCTCAAAGAATGAATTGAATAAAACAAGCAAAAACAGTAACAAAGTTTATTTGAAAAAGTAAAAGTGAAGGGCAAGGAAGAAACTGGCTCTGTACAGTGAATTTGGGCCAAAGAAAAGCAGGAGGAAAGTACACCCCGAGGAGCACATAGTTGGCTGCCATGAAGGAAGCCATGGTAATGGCACCTGTGTCCTTTTATGCCATCTATATGAGAGGTGAGGTGGTGCACATTCTAGGATCCTGCCATAACTTTCTTCCTTGCCAGTCTAAGCCATGCCCTATCTCCTACATCCTATTCCCCATAACAGACACAAAAGCCCATAATCCTTTGTCTGCTAAGGGAGATGAGGTCTCTATCTTCGATAGCTTCTTCAAGCTAGAAGGGACTCAGGAGTCTGCTAAACTATGCTTTAGCACTGAGCGGAGAAAGAAGCTTCACTACTAGCCCAAATATGGGGAGCAGGTCAGATTTCCACAGTTCCTGCAGAGATGAATGTATGTTAGAGGAAATTATCAAGACTCAGAGTCATGATAATTAGCAAGATCCTGTTACTTATCTGTAGAAGCACCAGAATCTTGTTTTTAAAGGGAAATTGCAAGTCTTCTAGAGGCTTGCAGGAATAGATTTCTCCCTTTGGGCGATCTTATTCTTCAGACAATTCAGGTGGAAAAGCTTTTCAGAGAGGAGACCACCTCCTGGGGTGAAACTGTACTAGACTAGGTTAAGTGTATAGCTAACTTTGCTGATAGAGCTGTGAGGTAAATGTCACTGGAGCAAAGTGACCTTGGTAAGCCCTGTGTGGAGTTCCCGCCTCCTGGATCTTTGTTCATTTCCCTTTTAGTCATTGCTTTTGCTTCTGTAGCTTTGCTTTGTGCTAATTTCCAGTGAAAAGTTGGCCTATAGGACAGAAACAGGGTAAAAGTGGAAACAGGGCTTTGTTCTGGGCTCTTGGGTACACATTTGTCTCTGACGGATGCTAACAATGAATTGTTCTTTGGCCTATTATTCTGAGTCTTCCAGATTCTGTTGGAGATTCCATGCAGTCTCCTGCTTCAGCTTTATTCTAGAAAGATAAACCCAGTTATTGATCTCTGCCACCTTTACTGCAAGGATCACTAAATAGGGGCCCTTCCATTTTAGCTTTAACTGGTCAGCAGATGTCCCCTTGCCCCAGAGTTTTACAAGCATTTGGTCTCCAAGTGGATAATCCTACTCCTGTGAAAACTCAAGTGACCATTTATAATGTATCATCTCTTCCCATATGGAAGGAATTTTGAAGTGTTTTATGGCTTTCCATTGTGTTACTGGAGGAAAGAGCAGTTTGTTTTCTAGATAGCATCAGACTTTCCTTTTAATCCTCCCTTTCCTGAGGGTCATTCTCTTCCTGGGCATTGTAGATTGGTTTTAATTGTTTCTCAGGAACTGGAAATAAGATTAGAGTCTTAGGGAGCCGTAAGGCTGGCTGTTTTGCTTCCCTGTCAGCCTTTTGATCTCCCAAGGAGACATTGGACATGTCTCTTTGGTGCCCTTTAGAGTGCATGCCTGTGACCTGCTTGGGAAGATAGATTGCCTCTAGAAATTGTAGAATTTCCTACCTGTACTTTATAGATGATTACTTATTAGTCAGTAACACCTTTTATTTCCAGGTTGCTGCATAGGTAGGTAGCACCAGAAAGGCATATATGGAGTCTGTACATTTGTCTGCCTTTTCCTGTTATCAATGCCTGCCCATACATTAAACCTTTTGGAGGACTATCTGAGCATTTTCTTTGGAAACTTTATATCCCTTCTTAGCTAGAAAGTTGAGAGTGCAATGTTATAGTCAGACAGCTCCTGAGTTGGGCTGAAAACTAGGATATCATCTATATACTGTAAGATAGTTCCCTGTTTAAGCCTTAGATTTCTCAAGTCTTTCTGTAGTGCTCAAGTAAAAAGGTGAGGCCTGTCTCTAAAACCTGGTGGGAAAACTATCCAAGTATATTGCTGCTTTTCTCTTCTGATGAGATTTTCCCATTCAAAGGCAAACAGAAACTGGAAATTTGGATGTGGGGGAATGGAAAAATGTGTCTTTTAAATCTAAGACTGAAAACCAGTTAGTGTCCCCTGAAATTTAGGAGAGAATTGTATATAGATCTGCCACTACAGGATGGATTGGAATGACAGCCTCATTAATAGAGTGAAAGTCTTGTACCATCCTGTATTCTCCTGAGATCTTCACTACAGAGAGAATGGGGATATTCCAAGGGCACTGACAAGGCTTTGGAAGACCACATTTGAAAAACTAATGGGAGGCTGGAGGCTTTTACATGCCTCTTTCTTGATTGGATTTTTTTTTTCAGTTAGAAAATTGGCTAATATCCTTTAGTCTTTTCTTTTAAATAACTTGGTTTTTAAATTTTTTAAAGAGAATAAAAATAATTTTAAAAACATTGAATTTCACAAAACAAGATGATAGGTGTCGGGTTAATAACACTTAGGTATTGTGGGCTAATGAGGCCCACAATCTCCCAAATGAGTGGATGGCCAAGGCTTAAATAAATGAGAAAATTGAAATGATTTTAGGGCTCCAGGAGGGTCCAATCCTCTCACAGAATTTGGGAGTCTCTGGGTTAAGACAAAGAATTTCCCTGGGCAGCTCATAAGTATTTGATTTTCAAACAAAGGAGGGAGATAATGAAGAAAATGCAGGAATCTGGGCAGAACTTGGGAAACCCATTAAGAACTTTTCTAGGTAATATATTACGTTAATTTAGGAGAACTGTTACCTCCAGGAAGGCCTTCACTGCAGTTGGAACTAAAGATCCTCAGCTGTAGCCTTATCTTGTCCTTTGATGCATCCCAACCTCATAGGCCAATACAGGCTTCAATGGGGACCAGTGAGTCATAGAGATTCACTTTCTATGAGTCCACTGCCCATCTCCAGACAAGGGCCTAGGTCTCGGGCAAACTCACAGGTAAACATGAAAAGCCAATTGGTTAATATTAAATCCTGCTCAGAGCTGCTTCATAGTGGTCTCCATTAGATAGGAATTCAACAATGGTTGTTATACTGCTTATTGTTATACTGCAAATTAGTTGTTCAGATTACCAGATATAAGCATGCAAAATTGGTCAAAATTTAAACATTAACTGTTCTTTTCAATAGGAATAGCTGAATTTACCCTACCAGGTATCCCATTACACTATGTAGCAGGATTCCTTTGTTGGCAATTTTGTCAGGGAAGCCTGGTATAGTTCCAACAAGTAAAATCCATATTGATCTTAGCTGGAATTTGAGACCTGCCCTCAATTTTGCTAGTAAATTTTTTCCTAGCAAGGGAGTAGGAAACTGGGACAACTAGAAACTCAGGCTTAACTATTTGGCCTTTAAAATGACATGTCAGTAGAGGAGTAAAGAATTTCTGATTAGGGGTCTGCTAGACCCCAACTATGGCTATAGACCTAGAAGAGACCTTTCCAGAGAAGGAAATTGAAGCAGAATGAGCTGGTCTGTGTTGATCACAAGCTGGATTGGCTCATCTATGATGTCTAAGACTACCCAGGGTTCCTCAGAGGAGATGGCAAAGTCTGCAAACAGGGGCACTGCAGGTTCTCCTTGGTCTCATCAGTCATCAGAGCAGGAAAAGAGGATTCTGGCTGATCTAATCCCTTTCCCTAGCATCAGGGACAGTTAGGCCTCCAATGTCATAAGTCAAGCACATTAACTGCCTCATATTTGGTGCAGGGCCCAGGCAATGGCTTGGTGAAATCTCACGCCCAGTGTCCAGTCCTCTTGCACTTGAAATAGAAATTCTTTCTCCATGGTCCCTGGGTTTTTCCTTAGATGACCTGGGTGAGTTTAAATCATTGCCAATTGCAAAACCTACAGTCTTAACCTTTCTCTTTTGTCCCTCCTCTGGGTCCCAGTTGTTGAACACAGAAAAGGCTGTGTCCATCAGTTGGATCATAGTATCTGTGTGCCCATCTGAAGTATTTGTAGCTTATGCCAAATATCTGGGGCTGGTTGGCAGATGAAATGATGCCCTACCAGTGCTTCTCTCTCCCTAGAAGATGGATCTATATTAGTTTATTTATCAAAGAGTTCTGTTAATTAGTTACAAATGACAGCTGGATTGTTATCTGCACCTTGTGTGACATACTTACTTTATCATAGTTAACAGACTTTTTAATGTACCTTTTATCCCCATGGTAAAACCAGCTAGATATCATTTCTAGTCCGTGACTAATAACATATTCCCCAATGGGTTCGGTTGAAGGGAGAATCGCTTCTCCAAGGTGGTTTCCTTCTCTTTTCAAAGCCTATTGCTCATCGGCATAATTCTTAGCCTCTTGTGTTCTTGGCAACAGCAAGTTGCCAAGGTGAATTGGATACCTCACCATGATAAATCAAAAGTAAGGGTCAAAGTTTGAAACTATCTGTAAACATACTAGGGCCCTCTGAGAGTTGGCCTAGTCATACTTATGCTCCTGGACATCTGCTACTAAAAAAGAACTTGTGCTTGAGTATTCCCTTCCAGCCCTGGGGCCTACCTTAGAGGAAGGATAAATTGTGAAATAGAGTAGTAAGAATCATTTTGGGTTCAACTTTACTAAAAAAGAACTTGTGCTTGAGTATTCCCTTCCAGCCCTGGGGCCTACCTTAGAGGAAGGATAAATTGTGAAATAGAGTAGTAAGAATCATTTTGGGTTCAACTTGCACGGCATAAATCTGTCTGTGTGTACCCAGTGGGACTTAATGCTGTCAGAGAAACGTGATGATGGGACTGAGGAACACTACATTCCCTGGGGAACAAGCTCTAAAGAAATTCCTGAGTCACTTGGAGGAGATGGACCTGATTTATTGACTTGGAGACCTCCCGGTGTCATCAAACAGGTCAGAAAGACCCACGTCCCCCTGAGAGAATAGTGGGGGTCTCAGGACAGGGTCATCGAGAGTATCCTTCTCCTGAGGGGCCACTCTAAGTATCATAGTTCCAGAGCATTCCCTTTGATAAAGAGTCACAAGAGTGCACATAAAGGATTTCATTCCATCTTATACATTTTAAGCAGAAATGCTGTCATTGGAGAATGATACCACAGTTTAAAGTACCATCCCGTATCTATCTCTTGCCACCTCTTACTTTGTACTGAACCCAAGCCATACTGCAATAGTAGATAAACTGTTCTTGTTTTAGATTGTCAGGATCAAACCTTTCCCACTCATCAAGGATACAGCCTAGAGGTGAAGATGTTGAAACCAGCATAGTGGCAAGGTCCAAGAGGTTCCTCGTTGCTCATCTTCAGGCCTTTAGAGTGAAGAAAATTAGGTCTTCACTTCTTAAGATGGTATCCTATGCAGAAGGAGGAGGCTCAAGGGCCCACAAAGTGTCCCTAGTGAAACCTTAACACAGACTAGACAGACATCTCTGTCCAAACCTTTACAGCAATGCTGGCACAGTTCACAGAAGCACAAAGGAAAACCCCCTTGAGGGCTTTTGTCTCCATATTTGGACCCATTAACTCCTTAGGGAGAAGGGGGCTAAGGTACCTGCTGGCCTTACCTAGTCCTTTGACTTCTGTGAGATAAAGGTAGAACTTTTCCCCAAGCAAATTTCCCTTAGCCATTTGAATTCCTTCATGGCTTAACTTGCATTTTGAGCTAATTGGGAAAAATAACTCTTGCATTTATTTCTATAGTGAAAAGACTTTAGTACTTTGCTTAAGGCAGTAGATGTGGAAATTCTTTTTTTTTTTTTCTAAGAATGGGCATTGCTCTGCTTTTGTATACTCACAGTCACTTCACTTAAGTTTTAAATGCTGTTGATTTGTTCTGTTCAGGCCATCATGCATAGATTTTTTAATTACCTGCATTTAAACAAGGAAGAAATCCAGCCAGGAAGTAATAGTTCCAGGCAAGGTTTAAGCCAAGGCAGAAACTGAGTCAGCTAAAACTGAATGGAGGACAGATGTGTGGGGCACTTTGGCCTGCCCACACTCAGAATGCCTCCAAGGCAAGGACTCATCCTTGGCACTGCCTGCTGGCCTCCCCCAGCACTGCTCAGAGGGGTTCTACTCATCATCTGAGAACACAGTTCCTGTGCTGGCCAGGAACAGGCTCTCCTGGTTATTGCCCTGCCCCAGTAAAAGCCTCAGGAATTTTTTTAATGGACAAATTTTTCTCTTCCATGTGGGAAGAGCCACTGCAACAGTTAAAATAATTTCAAGGAAAAGCAATTTGTCCTTTTGGCTTTCCAAAAGCCCGGATGTTCTCCAAAATCAGAGGCTTAGTTAGTAAGGTTAAGTCACAAAGCTAAGGTAGTTAAAAAAATACAGCAGGAAAAATAAGTTGACGTAACCTCACATTTAGCCATGTGCAGAAGACAGCATGGCAGTACCCCAGACCAAAACACAAACCAAGAAAGGAAAACCATTTAAAACCAAACTGGAGTAATCAGAGACCAGGCTAATTTCCCCAAAGGGTAAGAGACAAATGCATGGAAAACAAGGCATACTACAACAAAAGTCTATTGTAGCTGAAAGAAAAACAAAAGCCATACACTCTCTCCTCCATCCCCCATGGCTGGAAATACCGCAAACAATTCTCTGAACACCGTGAAAAGTGTCCCCTGAGTTCTCAGCTTAGGGGAGTGAGTGAGGGAAAGAAGGAGGGAAAACAAAGCCTTCGTGATGTTTTAGAGAACAACAAAAAAGTGTGCCCATCAGGCCGTAGCTGGTCTCTTCCTGGCTGGCTATGCCAAGTAGTGTTACTGGATTTTGCCAGGTGCTAGAGTCCCCTTCTGGAGGTGATTTCTAGGTTCTTCTCTTCTCAATCAAGTAATTGAACAAATGTGCAAAAAAGTGACAAAGTGTATTTGAAAAAGTAAAAGTGAAGGGTAAGGAAGAAATTGGTGCTGCAGAGTGAACTTGGGCCAAATAAAAGAAGGAAAAAAGTACACCCTGAGGAACACAGGGCAGGCTACCGTAGGAAAACTGCAGTAGAGAGCACTTCATGGTGTTTGTGTCCTTTTATGCCATCCGTATCTTAAGGAAACCCATGAGAAGTTCTGCATACTAGATCCTGAGATGTGGTGCTATGTAGATTCCAGGATGCTGCCACGACTCTTTCCAGCTAGTCTAAGCCGTGCCCTATCATCAGCCTCTCTCAGGCTGATGTGAACTTCAGAGCGGTATGGGGGAAAGAAATTCCCAACCTGCTAGATGTCCAGTATGAGTTTGTGTTCTCTAAAATCAAAAAATGAATTCTAGGAACAACGGAGTTTAAGAATAGAATCTATTTATTGGGGGGAAAGAAAGTTATATTTATTGGGGAAAGAAACCTTCTATTGATATAGGGGGGAAAAAAACTCCCAAACTGAAACATGTCTGGGATGAGTTCCTGTTCTCTAAAATTGAAGAATGAATTTTAGGAACAACAGAGGTTAAGACCAGAATATATTTATTAAGGGAAAGAATGCTTCTGTCTGAGAGAGACAGAAGGCGGGCCCAAGTGGATTGCCCAGGAACCTGTCTTCTCTAGGGATTTTTATAGAGCAAATCCAGGAGGTGAGGCAGGTCTAAGCTGGAAAACACGAGAACTGTCTAGGTGGGTACAGGGTGGGGAAAAGCTATGATCAGCCAATAAGATTACAAGTTCAGGTAAAATTGATGAAATCAGAATCAAATGGGGAAGCAAGTCATGTAGCAAGCAGGCATGAGTATAGAACAGGGGCTTTTCCTGTCAGGCGTTGGGTCAGGGACTCTTCAAGGTGATTGCTACCTATTTAGGATATCAATCCCTGCTGTCCATCCCTAGGGAGGTATGTAGGTGCATTTGTTTCATCATTTGTCTTGAGGTCTGGCCCACAGGTTTCTTGTCTTCCATGTTGGTTCCTTTGAAGGCCTGGCCCTGTCTGACTGCCTATAACATTTCTAACTCAGCTGCCTATAACATTATCTAAGAGAGATGGAAGGAGTCCCAAGTGTGTTGCCAAGGACCTTGCTTTTCAAGGGGATTTTATAGAGCAAAACTTCGAGGTGAGCTGGGTCTAAGGTAGGAAAAACTATAATCAGCTAATAAGATTTCACAAGTGTAATCACTAAGGTAACACTGATCCAATGGGAAATCACAAGGTGGGCATGAGGTGGCCCAAAACTGATCAACCAATAAGATGACAAGCATAAGTGCTTAGGTCATATTGATTAAATGGGGATCAAATGGGGAAGCGAGTCACATAACAAGCATACATGGAACAGAACAGGGACTTTTCCTAGAGGGAGTGGGTTAGTGGATGTTCTGCGCCCCACCCACCCACTCAAGGTGATTGATACCTATTTAGAATATCAATCATTGCTATTCATCCCTAGAGGAAATATGTGAATGTAATCATTCCATCTTTTGCCTTGAGGTTTGGCCCTCAAGAAATGGGCCTCCAAAACAGTTGCAATATATTCTCATCTTTCACAGTGACTGCTGAGGGTCTTTCCTTATCTGACTGCCTGTATTTCTACCTAATTTAGCTGTCTAACATAAAAGGGCCTGTGACCTTGCTATTTGCAGCCCACATGTCTTCCCTCTTGGGATCTCTCTGTGTACTGCCTTCAACTTTCCTCAGCAGATGATCCACATTTCAGGCATCTCCATCTTCTTGGACTTTCCATTTCCACAGCTCCATGCACTGGTTTCTCAGGAGTTCATTGCCTGGCCTCCAAAGCCTTCCTTCTAAATCTGGGTAGAGGCTTCCGTGACGCCACAACTCTTGAATTTTGCATGCTTGAAAAACCATAACAATGTGGATGACAGCTCCAGCAGTAGACTGGTTTCCTTGGGCCATGGATGCAAAATCCTCTGAGTGCCTGGTTGGCTGAACTTTTGCTAAGTGGCTCTGAATATGCAGGCCACCCTGAGATTTTCTTCTCAAAGCGAAGTCTTTCAAATGAGTTTACCTTTTTACATCCTTGATCTTGCAGTGGGTAGGGTCTGGCCAATTCCTGAAGTGCCTTCAGGCCAACTTTACTTCTGTCCTGATGCAAATCACTGGGCTTATGTTTAGTGCTAATCTTTTCACCCACCGTGTTCTCCTTTGCCCCAACTTTGTAAGTAGTTCCCTTCTGGTGAAACTAAATTTTTCACATATTTTGGGTCTACTTTTTATTACTGATTCCCGCTATAAATCTGGCTAAAAGCAGCCAGCATTATTTAGGGCATGGCTGAACATTGGGCTGCTGGTAACTTCCTCTATCAGACTAGTTAGTTCATGATTTTTAAAGTTAATCTCATTCAGAGTCATAGGACATGGGTAAACTATACACAAATGGTTTGCCAGAGTCAGTTTGCAATGGAATCCTCATTCCCAGTTGAAACCTCACAAGTCTAGGCTTTACTGTCCACATTCCTCTCAGCATTCTGGTTTTTGAGCTCTGGCCAATAGCACCCACCAAATGCTATTTGCAAAATTCTAAGGCTTCTTTAGCCCATACCACCAAAATATTCCAAGAGTTTGTTACCTAGATTTATAAAACAGATAAGAATGACAGTTTCAGCCTTGAAAGGTTATAATACTTAGTTGTCCAGAGGAGTTCAGTTGCCAAAACAGTTCAAATAGGAGTTCTGTTACCTTCTGGTAACATTTAAAGTAAAGCTAAAATTAAACAAACAAACAAAAATCCTCAAGGCATGAACTCAATTGTTTTCCATAACAAGTGGACTCATGAAAGCTATATAACACTATTAGTTCTATAAATAAATAGAGTCTCTGGGCAGAGTAAATGATTAGGCAGTATCTAATACTTTTAAGAAATTAAGTCATATAAGTACCTTTACACAAAATAAAGTTTTTTATTTTATTTGTGAAAACATTACTTCTTTACGTGCTGTATCACAAACTTTATTCTACAGATCTTTCTTAGAAGACAGAAACCTGAGAACATAATTGCGAAGGTGCACTAACTGAAGAGCATTTCCTGCTAGGGATGTAAGTAGTTTCGTGTTACAAAGGATTGTCTGCCCAAATACCACACAAAAAATTTGTTAAATGGAATCCTTCCTTCTACAATCTTAGGCTTGATGTTGTATGGTGGATTCAAAAGATACATTCGAGCCTGCTGTGCATGGCAAAGAAAGAACTATAAATGCACATCCAGTGGTAAAAGAAATGGCACCTACATTTATTGGAGATAATAGGAAGATATGCTCAGGGCAGCCATGAATAGAAAAGTAGTTTTGGGGCCACAGGAAAACAAAAAGCACACAGATAAATCAAGCTCTCAGATTTTGAAAGGTGTACCTCCCAGCCCTGGGGCCTCTTACTGGGTCTCTGGATAATATTAAGAGAAATTATTGACAGGAAACAGAATCATCTCAGGGCCTTTCAGCATGCATGCCTCTCCCAGAATCCACTCTGATTAGATTATGTATACAGGACGTATTCCATATGTATCAACCTTTAACAAGGTTCAAGTGACGAAAACATTAGTAAAGATCAAGCTGCACGATCTAACACACATGTGCTATGGCCTGCAAGCTCAGAGATTTCCAGGGTCTTTGTTATTTTCGTTTCTACTTCTCTTAGAACAATGGAGGATTGGGCCTGGAGTGTTGCTCACATTCAGGTGGGGAAAAGGGCTGTGGTCTCCCTGACCAATTGTGCTAGTGTACTAGGCTCATAACCCAGCTTAAAGCAAAGACGGAAACTGTTTACAACAGACTCTAGACTGTATCTTCATGTGCATTAGCTAAATGCACAGCAAACCTCTTTTTTGTAGTCTCCTTTCCATTAATTTTTTTGTCCTGAACAATGCAGATATTATGGCAAAGAATTTTGGACCACAATGGCTGAGGAATTAAAAGGTGATATGTTTCTGGGTATAAGGCTCCACTGGGACCTGACTGTTCCAGTCCGCATCCTGCTTGCCAGCAGAAGCACTGCTCTCTGCAGAGAACCCAGGTCTATACTGAAGTTGTCATCAATAAGCACAGGAGGGAGATAAGACAGGACAAGGAATTTTGCAGGCTCTAGGATATCTGGGGACATCTGGAGATACCTGAAAATTTATACCAGACATTTCAAAGACTCTGCCCACTGAGATAATGCAAGCTTGCCAGAGATCTTTAACCAAAGATTGTCTGTTCAAATTTTCCTGCCTAATGTTCCGTGCCTTCTCTTCATACCTCTAAAAATGTATGCACTTCTTTTTGTTCACTGCAGACCGTCTTATCATACTCTCTGCCTGCACCCAGGCACAATAAATTCCAGGCCATGTTGCCTTTACACAAACCTGGTGGTCTCTGCTGGTTTCCCCCTGCTCCCTATATGTTATACTGGTTAGTTCTAATCTGCTACAAAAATAGAGCAAAAAAAAAAACATGCTAAATATAAAAATACAAGTTTTACAATGGTTTGAACTTCTTCCAAGGAAGTAATCAAGGGAACAGAGAAATCAGTAGGCAATTAATGGGAGGAAAACATTTTGACACGATCAAACAAAGCAAAAACATCATTGTCATCATGACTTTGTGACCATTGACAAAAGCTGGAGGAAAGAAACTACTGTGTGAGGTACATCTTAACTCTTAGGTGTTTGAAGACCACATGTACTGGGGATGTGTCTCTGCTAAGAGAGGCAGTGGCTCTCAAATGTTTGTCACAGACCAGGAGTCAGTACTGTTAAAGGTGGCACATAGGGAAACACTGGAGTCAAGTTCTAGTGAGGAAAAGGCTGGATTTAATTCCAGTTTGGTACAGGCAGGCTAGAATTGGAATGATGTCAGCAGATGGTCTGGAGGAGGGGATCGATTAACATAGGCTTCAGGGATGGGGTTCATAATCTTGAGGAATCTGGATGCAATATGTAGGGTAAAAGTTCTAAGGATGATCAGCGCAGGTGTGTGGACACTGCTGGACACTCTGGCATCTGGGAGATTATATGTACAGTCCTAAGTTTATGGCTACCAGCTCTGTTTTGTGAGGACAGCATGGGCCTTTTAGAGGATTCCTGTTGTTTGTAGAAGGCAGTATGTTTACTGGGAAGATCTTTCTCAGGTCAGGCCTTACAAGTACCAGTTGGAACAGGTTAGAAGTATTCATTACACCCCAAGGAATTAGGAACTGTAGGATAAGTCCCAGAATTTTAACCGATCTTTAAGGTGTTCTACTAAACTTTGAGAAAAACTTAAATTATGTTTCCATCAGCATTTCATTTCCATGCTGCATGTCTTGATTACCTTTCTGTCATTGCCGAGACAAAATACCCAACAGTCAAAGTTAAAGGGAGAAAGGTTTATTTAGCTCAGCTTATAGAGATTTCAGCCTACCATTAGCTGGTTCCAAGGCAGGGTGGCTTGGCAGAGGAGCAACACAAAAGAGGACCAGTTCATGGCAAATAGAAGACAGCAAAAGCAAACAAGGAAGGGAGAAGACAGGTGTCTTTCTGTCCCTTATATTGTATCCAGGCTACCAGGATTAGGGCAGTGCCAAACCAATTAGTAGACTGATTTAGTAATCACCCATCCTTAATCCTAGCAACCTTAATCTTAGTATGGGGCCATGTATCAATCATACACTGGGTTCTACCACCACTGGAAAAGCCCCATCTATGACTACATGAGGCTTCGGGGGGAGATGTAGACACAGCCACAACTGTATCATCTGTATCTATAGTGTGTATATGTCTAAACATTTTCAAAGGTATTAACCTTTTTATTTTCGCTTATCTTAAGGGCATAATGAACATAAAAGTAGTTAATAAATGGTAATAACTATTGTAAAATGAGAGGAAAAAGCCCACAAGAAGAATGCATCACTTTTTATTTTCATTTTACTAATAAAGTATATATCCTTTGACATTCTCTCTTAATGTAAAAAATAATACCTTTTCAATTTACAAGGGAGGAATTTGACTGGGGTAAGGTTTTCTTGTCATGCTAATGTTAAATAGCAAGTTCAGGGTCCTGGGTCTGAGGCAGAGAACTCTTAGGTAAAAGTTTAAATAGAATAGATAGTCTTACCTTAAAGGGAAAATAAACTGATTTTCTACACTTCTTTATGTTGTTATGTAGCCCAGTTAAGCCATCTTCTCCATCACTTGGCTCCTGCTGGAGGCTGGTGCTGAGACACATGTCATTGGAGGTACTCAAGCTCCCTCAGGAGGCACAGCAGATGACCCCAGCTGCAAGGCTGCTTTGCCAAGAGATTGAAAGTGACTATTCAGTCTGTTTC
Source organism: Dinomys branickii (assembly GCA_004027595.1). Taxonomy (NCBI): domain Eukaryota; kingdom Metazoa; phylum Chordata; class Mammalia; order Rodentia; family Dinomyidae; genus Dinomys; species Dinomys branickii. Next base: position 44,518 of record PVLD010007992.1, read on the forward strand.
CACCCTCCTCTGTGCCAGGCATAGCACCCACACCAGCCTCCACCAGCCCTCTGTGAAAACAATCTTCCATTCTGGAGGGCAACCATGGGCGACTTGTCAATGAAGGATTGCTCTTGAGTAAAGAGACAAACTTATTGTTAATCATTGTTGTTTTATCGATGCTCCCTGTACCTCCTTCTTCCAGAAGGTATTCATGGAGTGTGGGCTTTGTGTTTTAAAGCTGGTTGCCTGTCTGTCCCATCCTTACCCTGGCTCTATATCTTCAGAAAGTGAGCCTGTGGGGAGTCAACCGTTGACCCACATCTTCATTGCTTCTACAGTGTTGCGTTCACTGCCTGGCATACAATGAGGGCATCATAAATGCCTGGTAAATTTCTGAACGATGGGAGAAAGCAATGAGTAGAAACGGTCATGTGGACACAGCACATTTTTCCTGTTTGATGGGTGAAGGGGGTCGTTCCTGAGAATTAAATCGTTATTTACTTTACTTTAAACAGTAAAAATGGTGAAAGAGTGGAATCACGGTAAAGTTACCCTGTAAAGGATGTAAGTAAAGGATGACACGTCAGATCCCTATGTGTGTCTAAGGCTGGACAAAGAGCTCTTCCAGGGTTTCCTTCAGAGGAGGTCCCCCACATTTGGAGGTTCTCCCAACTAGAATCCAGCCGTGCATTACAGCAGTAGTAAGACGGTCACATTACAACTGAAAATCAGAATTCAGAGCTCACAAAAAGGCATCAGTTCACTCACAGCAGTATTTGGAGACAGAATTATGTTAGATGCCATCTTAGAACTAAGGTGTTTGCTATAATGCTAAGATAAATCATATAATCATGAAGAATATAAAGATAAAATATCAGCTTTACAACATTAGAAGTGAACTTCTATATTTCTAATAATTATGTTGTTTTTTCACTATGGCTTCTTCTATAGGTTTTAAGGAACTAAAGAATTAATACAAGTTGAGTGTTTCCATCCTGCCTGGACCTCTATTTGAAGAGTCAACATAACATTGACTCATAATGAAGCCAACATTATGTTGACACTTAGAGAGAAAAGATAGGAGGTGAATGACTTTGACAAAACAATACAACAGCTGATTTAACTTAGAGAAAGATAGTTTTCAAAAAAAATTCTGCAATTTAAAAAAAACATTATATTATTTTAGTACATAGTTATTGATATTTTAATTTTAATTCTTATAATGACAGGTTGATATTTTATTAGGAAAGGTATATAAATGACATTAAAATCACTTCTTGCTGGCAATTTTTTAAGGAAGGAAGAGTAAAATTTTCATAGCATAAGAATCATGGAAATTCTATGCAACATTCTATTTCAGTGTTGATATGCATGATCTTAACAAAGTCTCTCTGTCCACTTTCTTTTTTTAATGGAGAATCTCACTATGTTGCCCAGGTTCCAGGGCTCGGGTGATTTTCCTGCTTCAGTCTTCTCAGTACCTAAACTATAAGAACGTGCCACTGGACTGGCTTGCCGTTTTCTTGATGAACTTTCTTCCTTAAAAGCTTTCCAGATTGTTTTGCGTTCATCCAGAACAAAAGAAAAAATCTATTTTTCCTTGCTTTAAATATGTTTTAAATATTCATGATTGATCATTTCCTTAAAAGAAATATCATAACTCTTAAGGTTGTTTCATTTGTGGCAAGGGTTTATAAACATTAATGTACATATCTAAATTGATTTCTTGTTCATAACTTTTATTTTGTCTGAGACAGGGACTCACTATGCAGTTCAGGCTGGCCTTGAACTCACTTTGCAGACCAGGCTAGCCTCAAATTCACAGTAGTCCTCCTGCCTCAGCCTCCCAATTGCTAGTATTACATGCATGCGCCACTATGCCCAGCTAACATTTAGACCTAAAATACGTGGTCGTAAGAAAAGGGAGTGCATAAATAAATCATGCACCTTAAATCTGCAGAGACCAATGCTTACGCATCCTTATTCTAGAGAGTATATTATTTTTAGAAACCTTAGAAAAATAATGCTAATATTTGTCTCTATTATATATTTAGATTACTTCGGTCAATTATTTGTACTAAATGCTTTTTAGGTGTATTTTAATTGAACTAGAAACCATATGTGTGTGACTGTATTATTATAATCTTGTGTGAATAAACATGATCAGTAAAGTAGATCTGTCTCCCTAACAAAGCTGAAGAGGCGTATTTCCCTAAAAGGGCTACCATCTATCTGCCCATTTGTTCTCATATCCCTGCTTAAGAGGAAGATTCAAGGTCTTTTTGCTTCCAGTTAAAGTGTTTTAAAACAAAACTATGCATGTTGAATTTCAGCATTTTATGAGTAATATATTTTCAGAGCTGTGCTCAAAATTTCAACTGGAAACTAAGTATCATAAAGTGGAGTCAGTAAGTTTATACATAGAAGATATCACGGATTAGGTGGATTCAATAAATTGCAAACCTACAAAATTATTTCTGTGTGGGCAGGAAGTTGTTGGAGTGGGGAGAGAAATATAAGATTATCTCTGAAATAATGAGCCAGGGGAGAGGCTAGAGAGAGGCATGCTGGGTAAGAGTGTTGGCTAAGGAGTTAGTGGTGCTGATGGTAGTGTGGTAATTTTGGTGGATAAACAGGGCAAGTTTCCATGGAATTTGTGGCATTTGTGATAAATGTAGAAGGCAAAGAGTTAAGAAATGCAAGATCTGTTCTGGAACAGCTGAGAGTGTGACGTGGTTAGAACAGAGATGATGTAAAAGAGAGAAGAAAGAGAGGTGTATCTGAGTTGGAAAGACAAACCAAATTTTATAGCAATCTTGAACACCTTTCTAGAACAATTTGAATTACTTTCCAAGCATTAAAAGCTTTCAAGCAAAAAAGTGAAGTGGACAGATGACATTTTAGAAAACTCTGGTAATGGTGGAGAAAAACATTCATTTTAAAAGATCAGAGAAGGCTGTTGCAGAAATTCAAGCAAGAAATGACAGATCTGGACATTGCCTGAGGTATGTTTAAAGCTATTGTGAAAGTAGAATTCACAGGCTGTGGCTGCTGATTCCATATGAGAACAGATAAGGCCATCAGTGAATGAGCTCTCACCCCAACAAAGTGGCACTCTACAGCAAAGTGCGGTGTCTCTTTAGTTCACTCACGCATGCTATAACTTTCATTTGTAGAAAGAAAACATCAATGCATATGACCAACATCTGTCATGTGTATTCAATGGACAGACCAAAAGGCAGGTCATGGGAGAAGTACATGAAGAAATGTTTGGCCTTCCTAGGGATCAAACAAGTTTGCATTAAAGCAAAACAAAGAAAGGTGGCTCCGCTGCACAATGGATACTGCATTGGACTTCTAAAACAAAACAAAAAATATCTCAGGAAAGAGCCTGGCAGAAAGATAAAAGTAGTAACAGTAACACAGTCTGTGATCCTTGGCCCCTTTCTCTCCGGCACTGTTTCCCTGCTCTGCTTTCCAGACACACTTTCCAAGTGAGCAGCTTTGCATCTCTGCCCTACCACCACCTTCTGCCATCTTTCTGTCTTGGAGCCAAATGACCCTGAACTGAAATCTCTAAAACTGTAAGCCAAATTAAACCCCTCCTTTAAGTTGAGGGTGATGGATATTTTGTCCAGCAATGGGAAAGTTGACCAATACATATCCCAATTTTATAGCTTAGGATATGCACATGTGCGTATGCGGGTGTGCAAACACACACACACACACACACACACACACACACACACACACACTGGCAGTAGAAAAAATGGAAAGTACATTCATCAGACTCAGTAATTTTCTCCAGTTCAGACCTGATGCATATAACTTACTTGTGTGCATGTGTGTGTGTGGGGGGGGGTCTTTGTATTATATAATTTTTTCTATCTTAACTACGTGTTACTCCTGTAAGTTAAAAATAACCAATAGATTTTTTTTCAACTTTGAAAAAAATGACAGAACGTTAAGTTCAGAGAGGATAGAAGGAGAGCAGTCCTGGCAGTGGAGGCACATGAAAAGGTGTTGGAAGCAGGAATACTGGCGGGGGTCCCTAGCAGTTCAGCATTACAGAGTGTCAAGTGTCAGAGGGGACAGACAGGAAGTCATGAAAAGGAGTTTTGAGTTTTATTTTAAATATTTTAAAATAAATAGTTTAAATACTTTAAAATAGTTTAAATATTTTAAAATATTTTAAATGTTTTGAAAATAGCTTAACTATTTTAAATACTTTACATTTTTAAACATATTTAAAATTGTGTTAGTGCATTTTGCTGTACATGAAGTTTACAGTCATCTTTTGGGATATGTGCACGTACATAACAGTTTATGTCCTTTTTAAAATCCCCTTCCCACCCACCTCCCTTTGTTTCTAAATCCCCATTCCCCATTTTCTTTATTACTGTTATTATTATTTTTTGCTCATGTTCATGAAATGTGCTTTCATTACCTGTGGTTAATAGGTTTCTGTATTTGGCATATCTGAATTTTTGTTACTTACCCTCCCCCTCCCTTTCTCTCCTCAATCCCCTAAATTCTTATTGCAAGCGGTTTCCCCCTTGTTTACCTTTATCCAGCCTTGATTTTGCTCTTTGTTTGTACTTTGCCTTTCTCAAAGAGATATACTACGTGATATGTAAGCTTGTATATCTGATTTATTTAACTCAAAATTATATTTTCCAGGCACATCCATTTCCTACAAATCTCTCAAATTTATTTTTTGTAATTGATGAGTAGTATTCTGTGATGTAGAGATACCACATTTTCTTCCATGTGTTGGTGAGCATAAAAGTTGTTCCTGGGTTTAGCTATTATGAATTGTGCTGATATAAACAATGGTATGTGTATATCATGATAATATGATGTCTTTAGCTCCTCAGGAAAGATACCTAGAAGGGCAGTAGGTGGGTCATATAGAATTTCGAATTTTAGTTCTTTGAGAAGTCTTCATACAGATTTCCATAATTGGTTCTACTAATTTATATTCCCATCAACAGTGTAGGATAGTTTCTTTTTCACCATAGCCATGCCAGCGTAAGTTACTTTTTGACTTCTTGATGATTGCCATTCTTTCTGATGTAAGATGAAATCTTAGGGCTTAATTTGCATTTCTCTAATGGCCACTGTTACGTCATGTATCTAACTGTCCCCTCAAAGCCTCATACACTTAAAGTGCAAAAGCCAATAGATGGGGCTTTTCAGAGCTGGTTGGGTCTTGGGTGTGTGATACTGGGATTCAGGGTGATGATAACTAAATTAGTCCACTGATTGGTTTAGCATAGTTTTGTGTGTAGTTAATGGGAAGGCCCAACCTGGGTGTGGTTGGTGCTGCCCAAAAGGGCTTCTAGCCTGGATGAGATAAAAGGGAAAGGAAGGCTTGTTTTATTGCTGCTTCTACTGCAGCGTGCTCTCTCTGCATGCCCTGCCATGGGCCATTTCTCTTCAGCTGTACCCCTCCGCCATGCTGCTCTGCTTTAGAGTTAACTGACAATGGACTGAAACATCTACAGACTGTGAGCTAAAATAAACCTTTCCTTCTTTAACTTGTGGGTATCAGGTATTTTGTCTCAGCAATGTGAAAAATAACTAAGGCAGCCAGAAATATTGAACATTTTTATATATTTTTGGTCATATGTACTTCTTCTGAGAAATATACTTCTTTTCACTGGCCCATTCTTAATTAGGTCTTTTATTTTAGGTCCTCTAGTTTTTTGCATTCTTGTTATGGTTGATACATTGTGTCAACTTGGGGAATCTAGAGGTTTAGCTGAGTGACTCAGGAGGAAGCTGGGGTGCTTACTTTGTAAACATCCTGAGCCTGTGGAAGAGGAGGGCATGGAGACTGTGTGAGAGCTACACACCCCCTGGGTGGGGGTAGGTTGTTTACAATGTAGGGAAGAAAAGGAGGCTGCTTGCAGCCGTTCCTCCCTTTTTGCTTGCGGTATTTGCTGTGCTCTGCTGCCATGAACAGTTTGCCCTCTGCCATGTGCCATTCTGCCTCTGAACCAGCCAAGTAAGGACTGAAACCTCCACAAACAAAGCTAAATAAACCTTTACTTCCTTCATTTTGGGTGTTGGGTATTTTGTCTCAGCAACGAGAGAAAAGTAACCAAGACAGTTCTTTATATATTCTAGACATTAGTCCTCTGTCTGAGGACTAATAAGAAAAATATTTTCCCCTTCTGTACATTGTCTCTTCACTCTACTAACTGACTCTTTTGTTGTGTGGAAGCTTAATTTGATGTAATTCCATTTGCTAATTTGTACTGTTATTTTGTGTGCAATTGGAATTCTCTTTAGAAAGTATTTACCTACACCTATGATTTCAAACAGTTTACCTACTTTATTCTCCAGTAGGTTTGATGTTTCTGTTTCAAAGCTTAGGTCTTTGATCTATTTTTCATTTTTGTTTTTGTTTAGTACATGGTGAAAGATATGGATCCAGCTTCAATGTTCTGCAAACAGATACCCAGATACCCACTTTTGTCCTCACTGTTTGTTGAACATGTTATCTTTCCTACAATGTATGTTTTTGGCCTCATTGCAAGATCAGAAAGTTGAGTGTGTCTGAGGATGTTCCATTGATCCACAGGTCTGTTTTTGTGCCAGGACTTTGTAATTTTTATCATTGTTGCTTTGTAGTACAGCTTGAAGTTAGGTGTTGTGATGCCTCCTGTTTTGCTTTTGTCACCCTAACTTCCTTTTGCTATTCTATTTTTCTTCTGGTCCTATGTGAATTTTAGGATTGCTTTCTCTAGCTCTGTGAAGAACACGAATTTTACTCTTATTCCAAAAGTAAAGAGCCAGTGACAACTTCAGATCACAGGAGAGACATGGTCCCTTGTGCAGATCTCTGTATGTCAATATGGAGAATGGATGGAGCACAGTTGGATAGCAATGGGCAGGTCACATAAAAGCCTTTTATTAAAGTTTCACCACAAGGTAATCAGACCTCTCACGGCAGCAGGAACTTGGTCAAGTTACGTGTACAGGTTTTTTGAAGGTGGATATATTGTTAACTTTATGAAGAGCAGTTTTCAGGACCCCTCCCTCGCATCAGTATTTACTTTCATAAATACCGTTTTTTTTGAGACAGGGACTTGCTATGTAGTTGAGGTTGGCCTTGAACTCACTGGGTAGTCCAGGTTGGCCTCAAACTTGCAGTGATCCCCTTTGCCTCAGCCTCCAAAGTGCTGGGATTACAGGCATGCATCACCATGTCTGGCTAAAAATATTCACTTTGACATATGCAAGTTCTTATAGTTTTTCTTTAAATTAGCCCCTGAAACTTAGATTCACTTCCTACAATGTGTAGGATGTCTATCAGAATGAAATGAGTTGACCTGTATAGAATGCCTGAGACAATACTCACAAGCACATGGTACCTGTTACAGGTCTGTAGGTAGTTCTGAATACATGGAAATGAAATAGGGATCTGTATACATCTAATGTGGTCTTGGGGTACCCTGGCACTGTGTCTTGGGTCACAGGGTACTACTCTCCCAAGGAGATTACTTGGTTTAAAAATAAAGGAATGCAAGGTCCACCCTGAGTATATTGAAATTTAAGGTATGGATAAAAAATTCTGGGTTATCCAGAAGTAGGCCATGAGATTATGAGGTAGAGAGCCCCGAAAGGAGGTTAAGATAATATGTTTGAGAGTTATCCAAAAGATAAATGAAAATTATTATGTATGAGAGTGCCCAAGACAGAGAGTGATGAGTGAAAATCAAGTAGGCTTTAGGACAGAATCTTGGGGACACCACTCTGTAATAATCAAGCACCTTGTGGTAGTAGTTATATGAGTCTACACACAAATCTATTAAATTCCAGTATACATAGTGTGTATAACCCATCAAAAAACTAGTTTTGCATAGTACACAAGACTATATTTTGCAATTTTTACAATCCGAATTTCAAAACAAAAAGTTTAGAAAACAAAGCAGGCTGCAGCACAATCATTGCTGATACCCTAGGACATGCCCATCTAGACATGTTGAGAGGAGCAGTCTCAAAGTTGCTAAGTGACTTAGAGTAAGACACTGTATGCTGACATTATTAAATGGCTATCTTAATTTTTTAAAATTTATTTTAAAAATAAAAGAACAAAAACATTAACAAACAGACATCCATTTATGAAATAGCGTAAGAACAATACAAGCAATACTGAATTACAGGCAACTGATAGAAAATTAACAATGGTTGTTGTATTACATATTGATAGCTTCAAAGTGATTTCTCAGGAAAACAAATATAGACATGCAAGATTGAGCAAATAATTAATTATTAATAAATAATAATGAAATAACAAATAAATAATCACTAACAGTTCTTTTCAGTAAAGTGATAGAAGTCAGTAGTACAACTGCATTAACTATCCTGTATATATACAATATATATATATATATATATATATATATATAATTTTCCCCTTCTTTGTTTTCTCTTCTCCCTCATCCCAGTTGCTGTTTACTTTTGAGGACTTTCCTTTCGTTTCACAATGTCTATCATACCTGCTAGTTTTTATTCAGTCTTTCAGGTTATTACACTAGTGAGACAATGCAATGCTTACACATGCAGGTCTGATTTATTTGTTATGAGTATACTCTGTAGTTGTGACCATTTACCTGTAAAAGCTTTGAGTTCATCTTTCTTTATAGCTGAGTAATATTCCATTATATAAAAATACCACAATTGTTTTATTCATTCCTCAGTGGATGGACATTTAGGTTGCTTCCACAATGTAGCTATTACAAATTGTGCTGCTATAAACATGAGTGCACATGTATCAATGTGATATGATGTTTTCAGATCTCCTGGGAAAATACCCAGAAGGGGAATAGCTGGGTTGAGTGGGACCTCTAGGCCTAGTTTGCTAAGGAATCTCCAAACTGATTTCCACAGTGCTTTCACCAATCTGCATTCCTACCAACAGTGGAGAAGAGTTCCTATTTCTCCATAGCCTCACCAGCATTTGTTATTGGTTGATTTCTTAATGATAGCTATGCTTACTGGGGTGAGATGAAATCTCAGTGTTATTTTAATTTGCATTTCTCAAATGACTAATGATGCTGAATATTTCCTCATGTATTTATTTGCTGTTTGTATTTCTTTATCTTAGAAGTATGTATTCATCTCAGATGCCCATTTTAGAATTGGGTCTTTCTATTTGGGCAGGGATGATGTTTTTTAATTTTTTATATGTTCTAGATAGAAGACTTTTGTCCAAAGGACAGTCAGCTAATTTTTTTTCCCAATTTGTGGGTTTTCTTTTTATTCTGCTGATAATTTCTTTAGATGTGCAAAAATTTTTCTGGTAAGTTGTATTTACATTTTTGTTTGTTTTAATGTATTTTTTAATTTCTCTTTTAATTTCTTCTGTAACCCATTGGTTGTTCAGGAGGTTGTTATTTAATTTCCAAGTGTTTATGGAATTTTTGGACTTCCTTTGGTCATTAATTTCCAATTTCATTGCACTGTGGTCAAATAATATGCATGGGATAATTTCAATTCTTTTGCATTTAGTTAGGTATGTTCTATTGGTTAGAATGTGGTCTATTTTAGAGAAAGTCCCATGTGCAGCTGAGAAAAATGTGTATTCTGATTCTGTGGGGTGGAACACTCTATATACATCTACTAAGTCTATTTGTTCCCAGATTTGGTTTAGATCTGTTATTTCTTTGCTGATTTTTTTGTCTAGTTGACCTATCTCTTTGTGTCAAAGGGATGTTTAGGTCCCCTATTACAATAGTGTTATTAATTATTTGGTTTTTTGTGTATGTTAAGATTTGTTTTATATAGTTTTGTGCTCCCATATTTGGTGCATACATGTTTATAATTGTTATCTCTTTTCCCCTAATAAGTATGTAATGACCTTCTTTATCTCTCTTGATTATTTTCAGTTTGAAGTTACATTGTCTGTGAACATAATAGCTACATTTGCTTTTTTCTGGGCTCCTGTTGCATGAAGAATTGTTTTCCATCACTGGACTTTCAGTCTGTGGATTTTCTTTTGAATAAAATGTTTCCTGTATACAGCATATGGCATATGGTTGGATTTTGTTTCTTAGTCCACTCTGCCAGTCTGTTTCTTTTGACTGGTAAATTGAGACCATTTACATTAATGATTATAACTGATATGTGTTAACTTATCTTTGCCATGTTATTTAGTTACTGTTGGTTGCTTACTTTTTCTGTGTGTTGAATTGCTTGCTCTGCTTGAGGGTTCCTTTCTATTGTTGTTCTTAAAATTGTGTTCATTTTCTTCTCTGGCTAGAATTTTAGTATGCTTTGTAAGTTTGGTTTGGCACTCATGAAGTTCTTCAGTTGTCCTTTGTCATGGAAATATTTTACTTCTCCATTAAATTTGAGGGATGGTTTGGTAGGATACATCATCAATCTTGGTTGGAAGCTGTTTTGTCTTAGGAACGGTAATAGTTTGCTCTAAGCTCTTCTTGACAGGATGGTTTGTATTCAGAAGTGTGCTGTGATTTTGATGGGCTTTCCTTTATAGGTAATCTATTTCTTTTTTCCAGTAGCTTTTAATATTCTGTTCCTTTGCTGAATATCTGGGATCTTAATTATTATATGTCTGGATGTAATTTTATTTTGGTTATGACTAGTTGGAGTCCTATATGCCTCATTTAACTATACATCAGATTCTTTTTCCATGCTTGGGAAATTTTCTGCTATTATTTCTGCAAATATTCTTTTATGTCATTTGTGTTGCCTCCTGCTGTTTCATTGACTCCTATTAGTCTCACATTATTTCTCTTTGTCTAATCTTGCAGCTGTTGAATTGATTTTTCCTGGTTCCTTGTTGATTTTAAGATATTCTTTCTGTCTTGATCACTAGCTGCTATGCTGTCTTCAAGATCTCAAATTCTATCTTTGGCTTCATTCAAGTGGTTTTGCCAGCTGTCAATGGAGGTTTTGATTTCCTCAATATCTCTTTGAATCCATTTCATGCATTCCAGTTCATTCCTATATTGTTCATTTAACATTTCCATCAGTTTCCTATGCTCATCTGTTTTTTATATGTATCTTCTTTATATGTGCTGAGTATTTGTTTCATTATCAATGTAGTTGTTTGTCTTGTCATGTTTGATGCTGGAGGCAGAGCACTCTGTCTCCCTCTTCCCTGGCAGCTCAGCAAAGGTCTCAGCATCCTTAGTTTTCCTGGTGGTCAGGCTTGCCCCTCAGTGTCCATAGATGTGCTGCTTAGTCTGGGGTCTTCTGGCGGATGGTGAAGTGTACCTAGTTCTCCCAGGTCTTAGACAAGAACCATGATGTCTGCCAATTGCAGATCATCTGATCCAGTGTCCCCTGGCAGATCAGGGCATGAGTATGACCCAGAAGCAGGCTGCACTTGTGGCATGATCATGGACCACTTGTTCCTGTGTCCCCAGGCCATTCAGGGCACAGGCAGAGCCCAGACATGAACCACAGGGTCAGCAGTTCATGGACTGCCTGATTCTGTGTCTCCAGGCAGCTCAGGGCATGAGCAGGAGCCAGACATAGGCTGCACTGGCAGTGATGATGGAGCACCTGTTTGTGTGACCTCTGGGAGGTCAGGGCATGTGCAAATCCTAGAGGTGAACCATGGTGTCAGCAGTTCATAGACTGCCTGCTCTAGTACCTCAGGCGGCACAGGGCACATGCAGGGAGAGCTCAAATGTGAATCCTAATGTTAGCAGTTCGTGGGTCTTCTGAGTCAGAATCTCCTGTCTGCACCAGGCACATGGAAGGTGGAGATACACTGTAATATATAGGGTCATGGGTCTCCTGCTTTGCCCCCAGGAAGTAGATGGGGAATACCTGGTTCTTTGGGCATTTATCTGCGAACTGTGATGTCAGTAGATTGCAGACTGCCTGATTCCGTGTCTCCAAGCAGCTTGGGGTACATGCAGGAGCCAAACTTGGGCTTCAGTGGTGGTGATCACAGACCACCTATTTCTGTCTTAATGGCTATTTTAATTGGTGATCTAATTTCAGGCTGATTTCAAAAGAATGTGACCAACTGCACCAGGTGAACAACTGAGACATTCATGCTACAATGTCTCCAGTCAGTACAAAACCCTAAATTTTTATAGGGGTGGGAATCAGACAGAGAAAATACAAGACCGAGCGAGAGAGAGAGAGAGAGAGACAGAGATAGAGACAGAGAAAGAGACAAACTGTTCAACCCAACACAATTTATTCCCAGGCACTTTGGAAAATAACTGCACATGACCAGAAAGAATATTCAAGTAATATATTAACCTTTAAAATTTCTTGGGTGAAAAATCTCATCTAAAAAGTTTTCCTTCTGTATATTAGTCTGTTTTGTTCTGTTAGTTTAGGGCCAACTTCTGAGAAGCACTAGGGTGTAAGATTGTGGGGTATTTCAGGCACCAAGTAACCCCTGTGATTGAGCTTAAAGGAAAAGAACCACACCTGTCACTTGTACATCTTCCATCTGGCCAAAACTTTGAGCTTCCTCTACATGGTAATGTGGAGGCCACTTCAGAAGGGTTAAATGTACAGAGGAGATCCCAAAGGGGAGAGAGGGAATAGAGATTCTGCATCTTGAGGTATGTCCCTATCTGACTTAAAATGACTTTTTCAGAGTGTGCTATTAGAATGCATTTTTTTCAACAACTGAATCACTATAGTCAGATTGTCTAGCAAAATGAATATATTCCCCTCAGTGTCATATTTGCTTTGTCACTTAATCTGAAAAGCACTCTTCAGACTTTCCTCTCTATCTTTCCTCTTTGCTCCCTGACTCCAAAAAACTTAGTGGGGTATCTATAAAATCCATTATTGTGGGGCTACTGATTTAGTTTCATGTTTTTCTCAGTGCAAAATCAAAAAGTCAAAATTTTGAGTTAGAGGGAAGAAATCACTTTGATTCACTGAAATGACTGAAGAGCAAAATAGCTAACATTTATTCAAAAAATTTTTAAAAAAATTTTGTGTGTATAATGTACCATGCACTATCCTAAGTACTTCGTACATACTGATTCATGAAGCAATTAGTTCCCATCATTATCTTGTTTTACCAGTATGAGAAATCGGCAGTACAGATACGGATAAAGCAAACTTGCCTGAGATTACTGACTAGTCAGTGCTAGCTTCAGAATTTTAATCCAAGAAGCTGGCCCCAGGATCAATGTTGTTGACCACTCTATCTGCTGCGTCTCATTGGGTACAGAGCTTTGCAGATATTGACTTGTTTAATGCTCAGCACAAGGCTGTGAAGTAGTTATTGCTGTCTTAATTATGCAAAGGTGGGGACTGAAGCATTGAAGACAGTGATTTGCCTAAGTGGCCATAGTTGGTAGGCAAGACTTCTAGGATTTGAATAATGTTCAGTGTGATAGTCCAAAATGTTAAGTACATGTCTAATTTATGGACTGTCCAGTTAACTTGCCATAACTGTGACCATATACCTGACATAAGCAACTATGAGGAAGAAAGGTTTATTTTGGCTTATGCTTTTAGAGGTCTCAGTCCATGGGAAGTTGTCTCCAAGGCAAAAAACATGATGGCAGGAGGTAGTGGTGGAACAAAACTGCTCAGGTCATGGCAGCCAGGTAGCACAGCTGGGGAACAACATCAGAGACAAGGATCAAGGGACCAGATAGTGTCACCCTGGTTATATCCTCATGACCTGCCCAGAAGTGTGCTTTCCTTATCTGGTAGGCATCTCTCAAACCAATCAAACTGATAACCAAGATTAAACACCATCAAAGGTAACCCAAGGAGGCCATCATATTCTTGGTAAAATTATCCTTTACTAAAATAGTTCATATTTTTCTAATATTTACTCCCTCTTTGTATAACCAATACAAACAAGATACTGTGATATGAAAGAACATAAAATATATCCCCACAAAGTCGTTGTTCAGAGTTTGTAGCCTCTGTGGATTTTTCTTAGAATCTAATAATTATTTGTGGAAACCACAGCAATTTTGTGGAAATTGTAAATATCCTCTGCGATCTGTTCTTTTTGCGGGAGGTTTACAAGTAGCCAATCTAAAAGCATTATTCAGTTCTCCTTGCTGCTGATTGGCTGCTGCCCTGTAACCTATGTCTAGCATATGCACCAGCATCCGCACATCATAAACAGGTTGCTGTACTGTGTGTAGCTATCGAGTGTTCACAGTGTTACTCTTCTTAAAACTCTAAGATCCCATGAAAATTCCTGCACCTTCTAAGGTTTTATTAAAATAGTATTTTATTAAATTAAATTACATAACTGTGGGAGACATAGCACACTTAGGGTTTAAACTATAAAAATAGGCACTTATAAGCATTTTTCTGACCATCTCTGAAATCTGAAGTTTTTCACAATTTACAGGTGCTGCAGGAGTGGAATCCCTGCGAATTTGGGGGGTATAGTGTACTCAGGTTTTAATAACAAAGACTCCAGTTTAAATTAAGAGTTCTTACTAGCTGTAAGACCTCAGCCATATTATTTGATGTCCACAAACCCTAATCTATATATTTTTGAGGAAATTCTAGTATAATGTATGAAAATTATTCATGCTGAGCATACAGTATTCACTATCACATCAATGTCAACAAAACAACAATTCTGAAAACAGCCTGGGAATCTTGGCTTTCCCGGGGAATAGTGGGGTTTTTACTCATTACATAAACTTTCTGAGTTTATATTTCTTCATACAAGGATGGCCTCCTTATTGGTTTATGGGTGTTGAGTGAAATAAAATAGTGAACACAGAGTAGTCAGTAGAAGACATTCTACTTGGTTTGAAAAGAAGAGTATTTATCCCTACTGCCCCAAATTTTTTAAATAAAATTTAATGAAAATTATTTAAATCTCTGAAATAGTTACTCAAATTCCAAGAGTTCTTAATTTATTCTGATGGAATAATTTATAGTCTTGGCAGAGAAGACTTAATGTATTTTTGTGGGTTAAAACTGGATTGTGTTAGCCTCTAATTTCTATCTTTTCAGGACTGCATTAAGAAGCACCCTGCTGTTATGATCAAGCCTTTTAACTAAATAGAATTCAGTCATGTTCATGTATGCTAGGATAAATGTTTAGAAGATAGATATGTTTACCCAAATTTAAACCTTAATAGTGTATAAATATGTACAATTTTCATGTTTTTATGTATCAGTTAAAATTAATTTAAAATTTGAAAAGAAACAACTCTATTCTCAATACTTACTTCCATCCTGAATGTAAATTTTTAAAATAGCCAATAGCTTCTTTCTGTTGCAATGCCTTTTGTTCAAGCTAAACCAAGGCTATGCAAAAAAAAAACAATAAATTCAACTCTGATTTCCCATCCTCAAGTGTATGTAATTAGTCATGGCAATAAGTCATTGTTGCTGTTTTTATTGGGGGTGTGGATGTATTTAATGTCTATATTGCTCTAGGAAAAAATGACTTTTCTTTTTTTTAAATAGCAATTAGAAGTCCAAACATCCAAAAAAGACTCAGTAACACAGGCTGTTTAGGAAATTAATACAAGGAAATAACAAAGAATTTCTTGGAAGAATTGTTTGAAAATTTTAATTGTAAAGACACAACTCGGGGGGACGGTTTACCAAGTCTCATAAAATAGCAGGTTATCTTTTTCTTCTCCTATTTCCTTCTTTTTCTTTCTCTTGCCTCTGACTAGTGCCCTTGCTTATGAACTCTCTATGAACTCATGTACTTGAAAGTTGTGATGAATGATGCAAACCTGATCAGCCGCTAAAATATCAGCTTATTTGGACAATCAGTCTTGGATGAACCAACACCAAGAACTGAGAGTTCTGGAGATAGTATTTCTGGGTCTTGATCTTTCCATCCAAACTGTCCACATATTACCAGAAAAGAATTAGCTGCTTTGGAGTGGGAATTGCCCCAAGACAATCAAGAATGTCCAGTAACAAATTTCTGGTTTTCAGTGGGTTTTACCAGCAATTCATTTCACACTTTTCTGCCTCAATAGGTGATCTACTGAAAAAAGAGAAGGGGTTAATGTCTGGCTAGTGTCAGAGCCAACAATCACTAAAGTTATTGTCTTCTCTTTATGGTTGGAATCCTTAATTGCACAAAACTTGGAAAGCATACATATGTGCGTGTGTGTGTGTGTGTGTGTGTGTGTGTGTGTATGCGAGTGTGTGTACATACATATATGTAAGTGGTTACAAACTTAGCCACTATTTTAACAATACAGAAAATTTTCTGTTTTATCAAAGGGTTCTTTTACACTCCACTTATAGACTACTTTGGTTAAAAAAAAAAAAAACAGACACACAGGTTTTAAGCAGAAGTTCTGAGGATATGATCGCTGCGAAGCTGAGCAGAATGGGACTCTCCTCTTCTGACTCCTCTCTTTTAGCAAGATTCTCACCTCAAGGTCTTTCTCATAGGTGCTTAGCCCTTCACATTCTTCTTCGAAAATCTCTCAGCTTCCATCACCTCACCTGCAAACCAGCACAAACTCTCTTCTTACTTATTCTCACTTCTACTTTGTGTTCTTAGCAGCTTATCATGGTAGCAATAGCCACCACTGTGCAGGGCGTTTCGATAGTACATGCACCTGCCTCACCAGGAAGCAGGTCCTTGACAAGGCTACAATTAAATGTTCAGTCTCAGGAACAAAACAATTAAATACTGATGTGGGTAAAAGTCGGAGTGTGCCCCCGCCCCATTGTAGGGGCAGGCTAAGGTGGATACTTATGGATGCTTCAACAGAAAAAAATAAAACTCTCAAGTTTTTCACATATTTCCTCTCTGGCACTCAAAATTGTCTGGAGTTCACTGCTGTGATAGCTTTAGCTTTCTAAAAACTATAAATAGGAGCTGGGGATATAGCTCAGTGGAATAAGCGCCTGCCTAAAAACTATAAATCCCTGTACCCAGCTGTGTTCTAAAGCCCATTCCTACCCCATTTTCAGGCAAGTGCTAGATACATGAAAAGTGCAAAAGTGCTTAATAAACACTGTTTTAATGACTGAATGAATAAATACAATCCTAAAAGATAGGTTTCTCTCAAGATTTTTATTGCAAACATTTCTACATTTACTTTGTTCTCTTTACCTCCATTTTTTATTTTTATCTCCAATTTCCTGTTATTATTAAAAGTAGATTTGGACTGAATTTTATTTTCTTGTGAATAGAAAGATATAAAAAAAGTAAAAGGATAAAGAGAACGCCCAGTTGGGAGTGTGTACAAGGCCTCCAAGACCACACTCAGGATTACAGTTCCCAGGGAGGATTCATAGGACTGAGAGAAGCTGTGGTTCTCACCGTTACAGTTTATCATAGCAAAAGAACATCAATTTACATTAGCAGTGGGAAAAGGTACCTAATGCAAAAGTTGACTACTTTGTTCTTGTGTTTCCTTTGTCATTAAATCATGCTTCTTGGCTTCTCAATCTTTACTGCTCCTCATTCTCTTCTCTGCCAGATCACATCTTTGATACTTCGCATGCAGTGGCAGTAATAGAAAATGCTGGAAATATTATTTTATGTGTTTCTTACTTGTGTCTCAGGGATTAATCTTGACTCTAGATGGCTTATTATTTCCTAAAGCAATACAGTTGTTCTAAAAAGAATTTTGCCCTCTCATTATAAATTCCACCCCCTGCCCACTGAGCATGGTGGTGCACACCTGCAATCCCAGCACTCTGGCAGCTGAGACAGGAGGATTGCTGTGAGCTTAAGGCCAGGATATTGGTCACAGGCTGTTGCTCAGGTTTGGATGAGTGAAGGGGAATAGCCCAGTTGCCCCAACTGTGTTATCTATATTAGTGAGAACAAAAGTATTAGAATGAAAGTAATAGACCAAACTATATACTGATGGAAAGATGAGAGAAAGTCCTTATCTATGACATGCTTTTAGCAGGGTACACCTGGACTGTCCAGATAGTTTAAGGTAAATAAATCTGGAATTTATGGATGTCCCTGGAATAGAAAATTATCACTGTTCGCCATGTAATCACCTAAGAATAAAACGGACAGGGTATATGACTGAAATAGCTCTGCTTGTATAAGGCATAGTGGGCCCACTTAACCTAGAAAGTGCATTGCTTGGTCATGTGATAGGGCATGTTCTAAGGAGGAAGAGGAAGTCCTGGAGTGATGGGTTGGCAGTTTCATATGTCTCTATTAATTTCTGGTGGCTGCATGAAATGTTGCTTCTTATAAGTCTGATTTAAAAACTTGAGCCTTTGTTTCATCACAGTAACATATACTGAAGATAAAAAATGGCCTTTTATAGGTTTTCAAATGTAAATGATTGTTTTCTGCTCATCTCAAGCACCATTTCAGCCTAAGCAGTTCCCACTTGCATGGTGCTTGCTTCTTTTACAATTTTGATAGCCTTCTGTAAGAAAAGAATACATTTTAGGAACAATATTGAACAAACGTTTAAAAATTTAAAAAGCTGGCAAATACTACAGACACCCCAAAATACAGAAAAATACAGTAGCATAATTCTTTCATTGTTTAGGTAATTAACATATACCATACAGCTTTTTTCTACTTTTTGACTCTTTACTGTAAATAAAATTTAATTTATTGGAGGAGATGGATTTGAAATGAGCACCTGCACTGACCCTGTTACAGAACCTGGTACCAAACTGAGTGGAAAACGCTCTGCACTGAGGAGCTGGAAGCAACCAACTTTCTTATGCTGATCGGCAGAGGGGTGATCACATCCAAAGCATTAGCTCAGAGCCGGATGTGGGCTTAGTTTATATAGGTTTTGTAAGCAGGGTAAGATACAAAAGCTTAAAAGCATGGTGAATTTTTACTGGGTAGCATCAAGTTATTCTTCTTCACTGAGCAGAAAGTCCTTGAAACAAGTTAGCAAACGGTACGTTCGGGCTAGAAAGCACATGCTGTGCAGCTGGGTGCAGTCAAACTGGGCTGGGTTATGTTATCTCAGGTTTGCAGCTGGGCGTAGTCAGTCAAGGCTGAGCGAGTCTAATCGACCCTGCCGCAGGGTGAGTCGCATGATTTTATTTTGTCCTAGTAAGGTGCCAGACTGTTAGTTGATTTTTAAATTTTAAAAATTTCCATCACAACCTAAACAGATCAAACAGTTAAATTATGGCAACTGAGATTTGAGTTAGTTGCAGAAGGTCCTGTAGCCAATTAACTCTGTAGCATATACGGCACCCCAGAAATTTTGTCATATATGTTATTGTGGGTATATAATACACACATTTATTATTTAGAATGTTTCTATTGATGAATTATTAATTTTCAACTTTATGAGTTTTTAATATTAAACAATGAGTATTTAATAGGAAAAATCAAAAAATAAAGTATTGAATTTTTAATATATATTGTTTATAAAAAAGCATAAAAATTTTTAACATCGACTGGTTTTTGGTGTACAAACTCTAAAGGATGACATCAGAAATACATTCTTATGTGGACTACAAGAAAATATCAATAGAACTCTACAAAAATAATCTTTACTTCAATTATCACACCCTTGGCAGTCTTCACACATGACAACAGCATGCTCCATACACACATACTGCTTACATTGACAGCAAGTGTATTTTGCTTTCCTGGAATTTTTGTTGGATATACTTGACATCTTGATGTTTTCTCAGGACTTTCTTATTATGTTACACAATATGTAGCTAACAGGAACATAATAAAGCAATAAAATAAAGTATTAAATTCTTAATGTGTATTGTATGTTTAGAATGCACATCATTTTCACACCAGCTATATATTGCCTTATGAAATTTAGGTATCGTGAGTAAGATAGCATCATAAGTAAAGAAAATAACCTTTGCTTTGATTGTCACACTTGAGGCAGTCTTCACACAAGACAACTGAATGCTCCCTGCATAATCTCATTTACACTGATAGCACATGTGCTTAGCTTTCCTTTTCTACGTGGCAGGCCATTTTTGTCACCTTTCTTGTGTTTAGTTGTGCCTGGAGCTTCCTACTATATTACATGATATGCACTTAGCAGGAAAATAACATATCAATAAAATATCAAATATGTAATGAGTGCTTAGAATAGGCATCAATAATTTCATATCAGCTGTTTACTTGCTTACAAAACCTAAAAGATAACATCAAAAATGAAATTCTATGTGAACTACAATGTAAATACAAACAAAAGTCTATCACAGAAATAACCTTTACTTCAACTCTCATACCCAAAAGTCTTTACACATAAAAACTACATGTTCCATACACAAATATGATTTATACCAACAGCACATTTTTTATTTTTAAAGAGAGAAGAAAAACAATAAAATGATATAGAATTTCAAATCAAGATGCTAGGAAATTAACAATGATTATATTGCATATTGTTATCTTCAAAATAGTTGCTCAGATTACCAGATATAGGCATGCAAAATTGATCAAACAATATAAGCCCTAACTCTATGTTTCAATGAATAGAAATTAGTAGTACAATTATATTAGCTATCTTGTGTGTGTGTGTGTGTGTGCGTGTGTGTGTATATATACACGTATCTCCTTTACCCCTTCTATATACAGTGTGTATATATATATATACACACTATCGTGTGTGTATGTATGTGTGTGTGTGTATATATATATATATATATACACACACACACATATCTTCTTTCCCCCTTCTCCCATTTCTGTCCTTTACTGTAGTGCATAGGTGACATCTTTTTGGTTTTGTGATGCTGTGCTGTCAGCTCATCAATGTACTCCACAATTTTTTTTGTAGTTCTCTAGGAGCAAACATTTTGTTTTTCCTCTATTGTAAATAATCTCTTATGAGTTTCAGTCCCAATCTTCTAAGAAAATTTCTCTGTGAAATTTTGCCCTTGTTTTTTCTTTCTAAACTATCAAACTATTTATGCTGTTCATGTTTAGGATTGAGTAAAATACAGCCATTAACCAATGCTGTGTTTCAGGTGACATCATAGTTGCTGCATAACTCAACAATAACTCAACATCTATTCTGCCTTTGGTTTCATCGTAGAAAGTTTCCTTCTCATGCTTCTGTTTTATTGATGGTTCCTTATTAGTTTTTCCATTACAGTGCAAAGTTGACTTCTGCATTACTAGTTTGTTTTTCTTTGCAAGACACAAAGCCAGTGTTACGTATTTCTGAAAACCAAAGATTGTACTATATAAGTCTCTACTTTGAAGTTGCAGCACTTCATTTGGAATTTCTGCTTTGTTTTTGGGTATAGTTCCTACAGTGATCAACTTGTGCTCTGTTAGCAAATGTAACATCAATTGGAAGCTAGTAAACCAATTATCAAATGTCACATTCTGATTCATTTGTGGGATGGGAGCAACAAATCTGTTCACAACATCTTTTGGTTTATTATTACATGAATAAGGACTTGGTGGTTGAGTTCCACAATAAATGCCTACATTGAAAGCATGTAAGTTTTCACATCTACAAGGACATAAACTTTGTATGCCTAATTTTGATTTTGGGGGAATATACTTCCTGAAGCTACAGCAACCCATGAAATGCTGCAAAACGTTCAACAATAGTCATATGTTCAAATGGTGCGTAAATTGTCTAAAAATTACTCACAAATCTCCAAAAGAATGAGTGGATAGCAGCCAGATTATCAGTTCTTTTTCTTTCTTCTCAGGTGGTTTTGTCATCAAGCTCAGGTAACTTCTTGAAGGAAACCAAACCTCCTCAGTGACATCCTTATCCTACAAACCCTAAGCCCATGAAATTACCACAAGAAAGCCTGGCTAAGTACAGTGGACTTACGAATGCTTTCAGTTCAGCTAGTGAGGTGTCACAATACATTCTTGAGTACTGGTGCATACAGAAAGTTTTACTTGTATTTTAGCATTTGTGTATTTCACAACATTTTATAGCATTTCATCTGTTACAAACAATTTCCACTATTAAATGGCAGTGCTGGCATTCCAACCAATAGATTTTACCCTTGCTAAGGTCCTCACTATATTTTTGGACATTTGTACCACTTCTGCTAGTAAAATAGGCACTCACACTGCTGTTTTAGTCGTTATCTGAATCAAGCAGGTCCCTGTGTCTGTATCAGTCAATTCTTGTTCCATTTCACTGTCACAGGAACTTTGGCTCACATGGCCAACATCAAAGTCATTATCACCATCATCAATGTATGAATGATCTGATGGCTCACTTTTGGACCTCCTCCAAAACTTGCAAATCTGAGTTTTCGTATATCGTTGCACTGAATTGGGGTGCTTCTACCAGAAAAATCAAAAGAAAACTCAAAAAAAAAAAAACCTAAATGCAATGAAATTTAGCAATGACTATTTAATGGGTAAAACTCACCTGTTGCTGCTTTGGATCTTCTGTATATACCTTGCTGTTCATCTTCCAAGTGGGTGAGTGCACAGATGGGTTTTTACTTTCCTGATGCATGACTACTTCGAGTCACATCCAAATTCCATTATGGCACAATACATGGATGGCATTATACATTTTGGTCCTTGTTTACTGTTTCCATTTCTCATACCAGAGGAATAATGTGATATTTAAACATGTGTTTTGATTTATTTCACCTAAGAGTATGCACTATTCTTTTTTCTTTTCCCTTCCTTCTCCCATTTCCCACCACTCCTCTAGTTCCCCTTCTTTGGAACAATTTCTTCCTATTTCACAGTACCTATTACACTATACATTTTGCCCCTTGCCTTGCCTTTGTTGCCTAGGATTGTTTTTGCTATTCTAGTTCCTTCTGGTTCAAAATGAATTTTGTGAATGTTTTCTCTAGTTCTCCGAGGTATACAATATGGTGTTTTGATTGGGATTGCATTAAATCTGTCAAAGTCATTCCTGGAAACAGCTATTACCCTGATACCAAAACCAGAGAAGGACCCAACCAAAAAAGAGAACTACAGGCCAATCTCCCTACTGAACATAGATGCAAAAATCCTCAGTAAGATACTGGCAAATGGAATGCAGCAAATCTTCAAGATGATTATTCATCATGACTATGTAAGATTTATCCAAAGGATGTAGGGATGGTTCAACATACACAAATAAATAAATGTAATACACCATATCAACAGAGCCAAAGACAAAAATCATATGATCATCTCAATAGACACAGAAAAACCATTTGACAAAAAGCATTCCAGAAAAAGCATTCCTGATTTTAGAATAAGACAAGAATGTCCATTATTACCACTCTTATTCAACATAGTGCTAGTAACATTAGCCAGAACAATTAGACAAGGTAAAGAAAAAGAAGGAACATGGATAGGAAAGGAAGAATTTAAATCATCATTATTTGTAGATGACATGATATTCTACATAGAAGACTCCAAAAACTCTACCAAAAGTCTTGTATACTTAATAACTGAATTTGGTAGCATAGCAGAATGCAAAATCAACATTCAAAAATCAATAGCATTCCTGTACACTAACAACAAATGCAGTAAGAGAGAAATTAGTGAAATAACATCTTTCACACTAGAATCAAAAAATGAAGTAGATAGGAATCAATCTAACAAAGGAAGTAAAAGATCTATACTTTGAAAATTGCAGTACTCTGAAAAAGGAGATTGAAGAGAATAGCACAACATCAAAAAGTATTCCTTGCTCTTGAGTAGAAAGAATCATTATAGTGAAAATGGCCATCCTCCCAAAATTGTTATATAGCTGGTTATTATGCTAAAGTACAAATTTGTAATAGAAAAGTATGGAATGGGTTGGTGTAACCCAGTGTTATACCCTATGTTAACATATAAACAACTAGTTAAACTAGAACCAACTGGTTGGTTGACAGAGCTGTAGCTAATTAAGTTGTTCTAAGGTGACTTTTGGTTTTCTATAAATGCTATCATGTCACACTGTTATTAGAGTTCTCAGAAGCTGCTCTAGTTCTCCAGGCTACCTGGCTGGCAAATCTCTTTTGTTTTGCTCAAATAAACCCTATTAACTTTAATTGGTCCTAGGAATTTTTCTTTCAATAGTACGCCTTTGTTAGCTGATATTTTTACAAGCGTATTAACTATAATAATTTTCACAGATTAGTATCTGGCTCCATATACATCAAACCTTGCTTTTTCTTCACACACATACTTTGTGATAGGCATTGTATAGCTCGAACATTCCTAATCTGGAAATTTGAAATGCTCCATAATCAAAAAATTCTTGAGTGCAACACTGCCACAAGTACAAAATTCCTGACGTGTGATAGTTGAAGTTAAAATGCAGAGTAAAAGTAACTGTACATGAAATCATCTTAATACAATGCAAATAAAATATATTGTGTATCAATTATAAGTGAGTTTTGTGTTTAGATTTGAGTCCTATCATCAAGATAATTCATTACATATATGCAAATATTCCAAAATCTGAAAGTATGTGAAATCTGAAGCATGTCTGGTCTCAAGCATTTTGGGCAAGGGACTATCAATCTGGGCAGTATCATTATGCATGAGTTAGGTAAGCAAGCAGTCAGTAGAAAGTATATTTCTGCAAGTCAGTAATAACACACTATGGTTAGCAATAACTTAACTATGCATGGAAGACACTGTAAATATAAACATATCTCACAAAGTAAATTTTAACTTATCCAGAGCCCAAAACTCCCGTAGCTATTTGAACATCAATGACAAGAAGAAAAGTCAAATGGAAAGAGTCAGTGGTTTTAACTGATGTGCTAAAACCTTGCTGTGCATGTATGAATTTTACTAAAATATATATGATCATATGAACACATGCCAAGGGGTGCCTTGCAAGGAGCCTGTGAAAATTAGGAACCCTATGTACACTGATCATCTAAGTATAATGGTAATATCTTCTACAGCGAAAAAGGAAACAAGTTAATACAGGATATAACCTAGAGATGAAACTTTTGACTTTAGATTTGATTTTATATTTTGTACATATTTTTAAATAAAGCACTAAAATCTACTTCATCAAAATTTCCTCTTCTGGCTCAACAGTGTGAGGATCTCCACAGGTGATTCCTCAAGAAACTAGTGAGCTATATTCAAAACAAACAATAAAGGTGTCATTTTGACACTCATTTAAAGAGTCTGCACATGGTCCTAAAGGCATACAAAAAAATAAAGAAAGATTTTTAAAAAAACCTAAAACTTCATAAAGAACAGTGAAAGTCTGTGATATTTATTACCTGCCCCTTTCTCCCTTCCCAGCAGAGACAGGATTTCCACTACAAAGTGATACATGCAAGACCACACTCTCCCTCTCTCACAGCTAGACATTGGAGGGCTACCTTCCTACCCATTACCTGTTGCTGAGGCTAACCTTATGGTGAGTGGGACTGAATGCTTTGGGGCTCCCTTCTGCCCAGGCACCCCTAGTGAGATGGAGGCACAACACAGCACCTCTGGAAATACTGAAAATACTTTGTTTTCCTTTTCAAGATTGTTTTGGCTATTCCAGGTCACTTCCATATCCATGAATTTTAGGATCCTATTGCCATTTTCTACAAAATTTATCTGATATTTTGATGGGGATTATGTTGAATCTGTACACTCCTTTGAGGAGTATTACCATCTCAACAATATTGTTTTTCAATCCATGAATATGGAGTATCATTCCACTTGAATTCTTTAAATTCTTTCAGCAACACTGCATAGTTTTCATTTGTTGCATTTATTTCCAAGTATTTTACCCTTCTTCAAAACATTTTAGGAGTTGGGGATATAGCTCAGTGGAATAAGCGCCTGCCTAGCAAGCGCAGGGTCCTGAGTTCAATCCCCAGTACCGCCAAAAAAAAAAAGACAAAACAAACAAACAAACAAACAAACAAAACATTTTAAATAAAAATTAGTTTGAGATGCTGGGGGATTGACCCTTTGCCTTTGCACTGAGCTGCAAGCTCAACTCTTTTAAAAGTTTTTAAAGACAGGTTCTTCCAAAGTTACTAAAATTGCCCAAGCTGAGCTTGTGCTTGCAATCTTCCTGCTTCAGCCTCTCAAAGTGCTGGGATTATAAATTTGTATCACCGTGCCTACCTATAAATGGAATTCTTAATTTCATTTTCAAAATGTTCATTGCTAGTGTATATTAATACTGACAGTGTATATTAATACTAACATATGTATATCTTTTATTCTTCAACATTGATTAACTCATTTATTTTGATTATGTGTAGAGAGCCACTGAAGCTAAAAATTGTCACTCATGTAGAGGTGAGGAAAGGCAGGTCCGAGAACAAAGAATGCCTGAGGCAATATAATCTGTTTCAGTTCAGAGAATACCAAACCTGGAGACAATGCAAGCCATCAGTTGCTAGGCAACACTGTGTCATGAGAAACCAACTTTGTCAAATGTATGAATAAATGCCCTTATGGTGGTTGAGCAGTTTCTTTCCTCCCATCTGGAGAGAGAGCTCCACCTGACCTCAGCTTTTGTTTCTTATCTTTATTTTTCTCATTCTCTCTCCATCTTTCCCTCAGAGAACTTCAAGAGCTATGTGGGATAAGGCACCTTTGTAGTAAATTCTTCAGGGTTTCCTATATATATAATGATCTTACATGTAGAAATTTATATCTTTGAAAATTTTGATCTTTATAGCTATTGGAAATTCTAAATATCATATGGTTCATGTGCTTGGTTTTTATGCAGATAAGTATAGTAGGTGATCAATACAAGATTTTTAAGGACAAAAAATATTACATCGAAGTAAACTTTCACATGGTGGAAATGAGTTATAGAAGAAAAGAAATCATGCAAATTAT
Organism: Dinomys branickii; assembly: GCA_004027595.1. Taxonomy (NCBI): domain Eukaryota; kingdom Metazoa; phylum Chordata; class Mammalia; order Rodentia; family Dinomyidae; genus Dinomys; species Dinomys branickii. The sequence continues at coordinate 71,150 of PVLD010007992.1, forward strand.
CTCCAATTAAAGAAAAGTTTGTACATGTAGTTTAAAAATTGATGATGGCAAATATCAAATTGGTATTTAGACACTGAGTATACTTAAAAGTTATGTAACTTCTATTTTAAAATGTCACCCTTTGAAATTATTTGTTAGATGAAAAATTTTGGTAATTGATTTAAAGCATACGTGGTACATAGGTCGTTTTTTACAAATTCTTTTAGGGGCTCTAAAAGCAAAATAATTTGAAACCCCTGTATTAATGTATACCTCCCCAACATGTTTTGCTATTTATGACTATTATTTTTCAGATGGTCCCTGATTTTTAATTTTATCACCCTTCCACTGTGTAGAGTTATTCAATAGTTTTCATCATCAATTAATTTGATTAAGGGAAGAAACAATTCATCTGGCTCAAGTGACTGCCATTCTTCAATATTCAGGGCACTACAAATAGATTTTTTTGAAAGTCAAGCCTATTCAAGAGTATAAATTTGTTATCATACCACTCCACTAATTTTAAAGAACTTTTTGAAGAAAAGTTCTTGCGGGAAAAGCTAAATCAACAGTAGCCAGAAGCTCAGGAGAAGGAAGGAAATTTTGCTAATGCCAGCAGACTTCAGAGGAGTAAGTTCCAAAATTTGAGGTGAGATTTACAAAAAGTTTGTCTTCTTATAATTGGCGAACAGATGTTACAAGAATAGGATAAGCTTTTTACAGTGGGCATTTTTGTGATGAATATAATGATGGGGATAGTGTATGCAACAAGGTTGTTTTTAGCACAGTCACACAAGTTTCAATTTGATGACAAATCACAATTTAGCTCAGTGCAACATCTGAGAACAAAATGACTGCAGTTTTATTTAACAAAATGGCTGCAGTATGGCGAGGATTTCTGCTTGAAAGTGAACTGTATTCACTTTGACTTTTCCCTTTTAGCATTCCATAACCCTAAAGGATACTGACGTGGAGTTTATGCGTCAGAAATTTATCATGTCGGTGCACACTTTGCAGCATGCACGCGCGCACATACACACCCTGTTGAGACCTTTTTGAAGGCCAGCTGTCCCCAGGATACTACAGTGTCGTCACAAAGGTTGCATTCCAGAACTGCTTATCAGCCTCCGTTCTCCCAGATGTGCGCGGGGCTGCGTGGCAGCTGCACGGCCTCGGGCCTCCCTCTAGCGGCCACAGGCTCCGCCTGCCCGCCACTCTGCCCCAGTGTCCTACGCGACGCCTCCTGGGCGGGCGGTGCGAGACACAGCGCAGGCGCGGGGCGGCCGACGTGTGGGCGTGAGGTCCCGGTGCGGGGTCTGCGTGTTACCCATGTAGGAGGCTCTGGGGCCCTCGTCCTCGCTCCTTTCCTTTCTCTAAAGTTTCACAGGGGCGTCTGAGTTCGAAGCGGGCTAACGTCCGCCCGTACAGTACTTAGAAGGTCAGAGTGGGCAGGACGCGCGGCCGCGGCGGGCGTCCGTGGGGAGGGCGCGCGCGGGACTGGGGGGGGGCGTCACGTGAGCGCGTGGTGACGCGGCGGCGGGGCTGGGGGCTTCCGGCGGTGGCCGCGGTCGGGGCTGGAGGGTGCAGGTGGGCGGCGGCGGCGGGGGACCCCGGCGGGACCCAGGGGACGACGGGAGGGCGGGAGAAGGCCGGTGCAGGTCCCTCGCCGCAGTCCGGGAGCTGAGCGGGGGCTTTCCTGGAGGGGAGCCCTTCCAGGAGAGTAGTTGGAAGAGTGCCTAGGCGGGGTCCTCGGATGAGGCACTTGCGCTCCGCCCTGCCCGCCCGCCTGTGCGGGGATGGAGCGTGTCCGCCCTCAGTGCCCGCGGCCTCACCGCCGCGAAAGCCGCCCGTGACTGCGCTGCCCCAGCGCTTACAGCAGCAGCCAGGCTCCTTGCAAAGAGGCACACAGCCCACAGCAGTCGGAGGCGAGCGAGCGTGTGGTTTTACTCTTTCGAATACATTTGTTAATGTTTACCGGGGACGGCGCGCCCCAGAGATCGCCCTGGCCGCGTGCTGCGGGCCCAGCTGGTTTTGGACCCGCGCTGTTACCGTGCGGTTGTAGGGCGGGGCCCGTTTCCCGCACACTCGGGTTGCGCTGTAATCGCAGGCGGATCCTCGAGGTTTTGGTTTATCGTGTTAAACTTAGTGGATTGGTGTTCGATGATGATGTTACCTCTAAAGAATGACCTCATATTTAAGAAATTAAGTTTTTCTTTGAAGTTTATGAAAGAGAAAGGCAGTAGAGTGGGGCCGGTTCGCAGTGGAGCTGTCTTCTAAAGCGCTCTCTTGTACAGCTGATTTAACGTGCTGGTCTCATAAGACCTGTTGGAGCTTTACGCTATGAGATACCAGCTTTACTCCTCACCCTGGCGCTATCTAGAACAGACAGCGTCAACCCAGTCGACGTGAGTGGGGTGGGACCCTCCAGAGGAAGCTGCATACCGATCTTAGGAGAGAAAACAACTCCTGTGAGCACCTCCCCGTTCCTCCACGGCACTCTGAGAAATAAGTGTTTCTTGAGATTTGTTGCACCATGTGGGAAATACATAGCTAAAAATGCAGCATTGTGCATTTCAGTATCCGTAAAAGATAAAAATCAAGTGATCTCCTTTCAAAAAAACTCAAGTATTTGAGATGATTAACGCAGTAGTTAGCTTGATGTAATCATTCCACGTTGTATTAAAACTGAAAAGATGACCCCATTTTGTACACCATAAATATATACAACTAAGCTATATAATTTAATAAGTAAATTTATAGTGGGAAACCCTGTCTTCATAAATGGCCAAGTGGGCAGGGACAGGCATTACAGTAACTTCTACTAGCACTACCAAGATAAATGCTGCATTATTACTGCCTTTTTTTTTGTTTTAAACCGGTACTAGGATTGTACACAGGGTCCTCGCACTGAGCTGTTTCCCCTGCTCTTTTATGTTTTGAGTCGGGTTATTGCTAACCCAAGCTGCCAGGCTAGGTTCAAACTTGCAGTCCTGCTTCCACCTCCCGCATTCTGTGATTACAATCGTGGGTCGCCCAAGCTCCACCTAGATGCTGGGGTAGAGCCTACTTGTGTTGTTGCCTGTTAAGTGTAATTTATTTACTACTTTTCACATTTTTGTGGACTTCAACTAAGTTGCCACGTTTTTAATTAAAAGTTTCATCATTGCTTGTATCTTTTAAAATATATACGTACATACAGTTATGTTTGAAGTGCCTTTTACTTTTTCGATAGGACTGTTTAAATAATGTAACTTAAGTACACCATCGTTATCTGGAAACAGGTTCTGGTTTCTGATTTGACTATTATAGTGATTTTTTTTTTTTTTGCATGTACATGTGTCTGTTACTCCTGGCTATGTACTTGCAAATGTGTCATAGAGTGAGTGGGTTAATACTTAGCTGTAGCAAAAGTGGTCAGTTTTCCAAACTAGCGGTGCCATTTTTCAGCTTCCAGCAGCAAAGTATGAATTGCAGTTGTTTAACACTGGTCAGTCTAGGTTTTATTTGTTCGTTTGTTTATTTGTTTTTGGTACCAGGAATTGAACTCAGAACCTTGTGCTTGCCAGGCAAGTGCTGTGCCGCTGAGCTGTATTCCTGGCTGGCTCTAGATTTTAGCCATCTAATATGTATATAGCTTGAATCATTATGGATTTTAGTTTCATTTTCCAGAAGGAATAGTGTTTATTTTTGAAAATTAACTTGTCTTTTTCTCACTCAGAAAAATTGTTATGCCTTTTTCATAGTCTTTTAAAAGTCATTTTAGTAGGACTTTGTAAGGGAATTAAAGCTAACTGGTCATACCTGCAACCATTAGTGATGGTCAGATAATATTGACGCTCCCTCCAGCTTTTTTCTGTTCTCTACAACGTATGATTCAACTCATTTTTTATTAGCTAGCTATAATCTGGATTTATAGTATAATGAATTTTAGAATGAGACCCTTTGTCCTAACCCTAAAGATTGATATATGATAGAGAAATAATTATTAGAAGAAACTAGCACAAAACTCATTTAATACATTCTGCTTGATTTTCTTCTGTTTTTTAATCAGTAAGTTTTTTAGGACCAAGAGCATTTACCCAGTGATCACCTGCATTTTGAGCGCTTTCTCTGTGTTAGAACTACAATTAAGATTAGGAAACGCAGTAGTGAACAAGACAGAGACAAGATTCCTGTCCTCTTGAAGTATAATGAGGTAGGAAAGATGGGTAGTAAATAACCAACCAAATAGCTAAACAGATAATTACAGATAATATTTCCTATTTTACAGAAATGGAACAACAGCCACAAAATGAAGAACCAGCTGAAATTAAGATTATCAGGGAAGCATACAAGAATGCCTTTTTGTTTGTTAATAAAGGTTTGAATACAGATGAATTAGGGCAGAAGGAAGAAGCAAAGAACAACTATAAGCAAGGAATAGGACACCTGCTCAGAGGCATCAGCGTTATATCAACAGAGCCTCAACACACAGGCCCTGGATGGGAATCTGCCAGACAGATGCAACAGAAAATGAAAGAAACACTACAGAATGTACGCACCAGGTTGGAAATTCTAGAGAAAGGTCTTGCCACTTCCCTACGAAATGATCTTCAGGAAGTACCCAAGTTATATCCAGAATTTCCACCTAAAGACATGTGTGAAAAGTCGCCAGGGCCTCAGTGTACGGAAACAAATGATAACGCTGCAACTGCAAGTTCAGGATCCATTGCTGCACCCTCTTCTCTAGCCTTACCGTCTCCGAGCTGCCCATCAGAAGCTCCTCCTGCTTATACTCCGCAGGCCGTGGAGGGTCACTACACTGTGTCTTACGGAACAGATTCTGGCGAAATTTCATCAGTTGGAGAAGATTTCTATAGGAGTCATTCTCAGCCACCACCTCTTGAGACTTTAGGGATGGACGCAGATGAATTGATTCTGATACCAAATGGAGTACAGATTTTTTTTGTGAATCCTGCCGGGGAGGTTAGTGCACCTTCATATCCTGGCTACCTTCGAATTGTCAGGTTCTTGGATAATTCTCTTGATACGGTTCTAAACCGTCCTCCTGGGTTTCTTCAGGTAAGCCAAAGGAAAATGTAAACATGATTTCAAATATATATAGAATGTATTGTTTTTTGGTTAATGTTTGTAGTGTGTCCGGGATAAAAGATAATGACAGGATTTACTTCCTTTTAAAATATATTTCATGAAATTTATGAGCTCTGAACATCTATGTTTGTATTTAGCTTTGTTTTTTAAGCTGTACAATCTTGTTTTGATACTAAAACTGTGATAATGGGACCTCAGGGAAATCAAAGAATTCATCCTTGAGTTCTCTTCATTGGAAGAAGAAACCTACTAATTTTAATTTCAGAGGATCTATGTAATTCATGTGGATATACTGTATATCTGTAAAAAGTATCTACAAGTATTGTCGAATCTCAGTTGAGGATCCAAACTGGGAATAGAACTGTGTGTAGTGCGCTGGTAGCAATCTGGAGCAATTTTCTCTTCCCTGGGGACATTTGAAAATGCCTGAAGAAATTTTTTAGTTGTTACAGGTAGCATGTGCTTGCTACTGACATAGTTGGTAGAAAACAAGGAAGTTGCTAAACATCTAACAGATCAGCCTGCCATCAGCAAAAAAGAAAAGAAAGGTCAGCTTAAAATCAGCCTGCTGAGGCACACGTGCCAAAGATTTACAGTCACTGGCAGAGACTGACCCTCAATAATGGTTGATGTCAGTTCATTGGTACAAATTTAATGAGATACTCTGAAGTTGATAGTTCAGTAACAATTTGGTATTAAAAGGTTGATTGTAGATACAGGGAGATGGGTCCTCATGGGTCCTGTATATACTGATAGCACTTGTGTATGTATGACGAATTCTGTAAGAAAGGATTTTGCATTGAATAGAGATCACTAAGAAAATAGGTACTGTTACCCAAAGTGTACATACTGCTTAGTTACAATGCTAGTAATCTATATTTATTCTCTCGTAGTGTATTCTAATCTCAATTTTTATATAGCTTTTAGATAGAGTCAATTTGAAAATTATTTAGAGGAAGCTAGATTACTAGAAATATGTGAAGGAGATCTTTTGGGGGTTTATTCAAAGAACAGATTTGTTATTAGGGCAGGAAGTATATTGTGAGTACTGCTAAGTTACTTTAGAGATGCAGCCTTAAAAAGTATAGGATTGCTGATTGGGAAGGGGACAGATAAAAGCTTAATATATGATGATCTGGTAATAGTGCTGTATTGAAACAATGGAATTTAAAATCTTTCAGTCAGCAATGTCAGTCACAAGAAGTGAATGACAGAAACACTATACTTGGTTGTATGAGCTCAATTACTGATTTGTTCAACAAAAGTTTATCCTGCCTTAGAGCTTTGAGTTTGTTATTTAACTTTCTCATACATCTTCTTTAGGTCCTAAATGAAATGTAAAATGGCATTAATTTGGTTCTTTAGCAAGAAAGAATTTCTGCTAAAGAACATGTACAGTATTTGTAGCAGAATGTCCTGTAAAGGAATTACCATGTGTGTTTACTGAATATTTGTATCCTAAAAAGCATATAACCAACCTACTTGTAGAAGTTAGATGTGACTTATTATGCTGCAGACATCACTATTGGTCTGTTTAGAAAATGAGAACAATATTATTTGGTTTTCACTAGGCAGAGTTGGAATTTTAAGATTTCAAAAAACTGTTCTCCTTTAGTTTTAGTTTTAATGTGCTTTTTAGACCTGTTAAATCTATAGTCCCTTCACATGGAACTTGGGCATGAGATTTCCTTTTTAAAGTGAAATTGTGAGAAACTAGCCTATGGTCAGAGGAGCGCACAATCTGTAATAATCTGTCCTACAAAAGGTCTGTAAAGTTTTCTCTCTGTGTGTGTGTATAGCTGGGGATCCAATCTAGGGCCCTGTACTTGTTCGACTAGTGCTCACCATTGAGCTACCTCCCACCTGCTAAGAGTTTTGGGGTTCTTTTGGAGAAGATTTGAGGATATTCCAGTTCAATCAAGGTGACCAAGATAGAGCAAATTTTAAAGAAATCACGGAATAGTAAATAAAAACCTTTGCCACGCTTTAGTCATTTTAGAAAAACCTTTACAGTTTTTTGATATCTATATTCCTAGATTAGTATTACTGAGTATTGCTTTCTTAATACTTTTATTATTTTGTTTCATAGTAAATACCATCTAAACGATGGCTGAAATTAAATTTATATTTTCTACTACATATTAAAATACATAATTACTCAAATTTGGAAAGTTAATGAAATACTGATATGTCACATACCATAGATGACTTTCTTGTTATACTTTGGATGGCAGTTTTATTGTAACCTGCCTGAAGTTTGCCTATTATAAAAGACAGAGTAGCTTTTGAAACGAGAAGAGAATCTGTAAAGGAAAAATTCTTTGAAAATGCTTACTAGGCAGTAGCATTTTAGGCTGTTTTTATTGCAGGAAGATCAGACTAGCAAATGGCTCATTTTCAATGGTGATTTATTGTTATTGATGGTTCTATAAAATCTTCAAAATATATTTCAAAGTTTGAGATGTTTATTTTCTAGTATAACAGTTTCACTATGGTGAAGATCTGTTCCTTAAATGATTCGCTTTTGCCTCTTAATTTTTTCAGGTGTGTGACTGGCTGTATCCTCTGGTTCCTGATAGATCTCCAGTTCTCAAATGTTCTGTGGGAGCCTACATGTTTCCTGATACAATGTTACAAGCAGCAGGATGCTTTGTGGGTGTGGTCTTATCCTCTGAGCTACCAGAAGATGACAGAGAACTCTTTGAGGATCTATTAAGACAAATGTCAGACCTTCGACTCCAGGTAACTTGTGTCGTCATTGTAGGATGCAAATTTACTCTGACATAATTACTTCTACTTTTAAATAAATTGCTTTTGTTTTTTATTTTAAAAATTAAAAAACGACAAAACAACAATGAAGACAAAATCAAAACAATGCAAAAACAACAAAAATGATACATGACCTCAAAGACAAAATGATAGAAATTTACAGTGGTGGCTAAATTATATACTGTTACCTTCAACAAAGTTGCTCAGTCCATTAGACATAAGAATATAAGATTGATAAAACAATCAAAGACAGTGACAAGTAAAAAACAATAAAAATAATTAAAAATAAAACATGGGAAATGATGCAAAACTTCACCATACAAAATGATAGGGGTTCAACAATGGTTCTTATACTGCATATTGTTTTCAGATCAGTCATTCTAATTACCAAATTAAGGTGTGTAAAATTAGTCAAGAAAAAAAATTTAAGTGTTGACTGTCTCCCTCAATAAACTACAGACATCAGCAATAAACCTATTCCAGCTATCCTTATATATACATATAAATTTTGGTTTTCATTTTAGAAAAATAACAAAAACAAATACATAAAACAGCGTAGAGAGGAATAAAAATGATACAGAATTTCAAAACATGGTGATAAGTTATTAACGATGGTTGCTGTTGTTGTAGTACACAATGTTGTCTTCAAAATGGTTACACGTATAACCAGATGTAAGCATGCAAGACTGAGCAATTTTAAATAAATTGTAATGACCTCTAATGTGATCAAGGTAGGGGAATATATAATTTCCTTCTGTGCTTATAATCCACACTGGGAATTTGCTGTAAGCAGTAGGTAAGATTGTAGGCTCTAAAGTCAAATGCCTGAGTAAGAACACACACATCCACTTGATAGCTACATTCACGTAGCTGTTACTGAACTTCTCTGTACTTTCGTTTCCTGATGTAAAACGGGGCTACTAAGAGCAGTCTCCCTGGGCTGTGATGCAGATGGACAGGGAGGGGAAGATGGGTTGCAGGGAGGAGGAGGATTGGGAAAAATAGAGAAATCAGAATATATCATGTATAGGTACATATTCCCTGTGATGATTGTGGTCACTGTATATATCTAAAATATACTAATAAATTATATAAAAAAAGAATCAGTATTAATGCTAGCAAGCAATAATGTTCTGTAAATATTGGCTATTGTTTTCACCACTCCTTTACTGCTCAGTTAGAAAGCAGGCTAGTGGAACTAAATTATGAAAAGAGGATAATTTTACCTTTAGCAAGTAGGTTATGTTGGACATGTTAAGGGTATGACTGGCATTTTAGGGACAGATTTTGGATGAGAGAATTATGTTTCTTCTCATGACAAATGATGGCCAAATGGAAAGAAAGTATAATATAAAATGCAATTATCCTGTGACCTTCCTTATGTAGACTGCTTCCTCGTTTACATGCTTATCTGTCACAAGAAGCTGAAAGATTATTATAAACAAGTTTGTCTGGGATTGAATGAGGTTGACAACTTGATAGTATGATCTTTTTTCTCCACTCAGCAGTTATATGGAATCCGGGGACTGTATTAAATGGTGGGATAGGAAAAATGAAAACAAGAAAATACAGGGAAAAACACACACACCAATAGGAAGAATGAGAACAAGAAAATAGAATATAACACAGCGCACAGTGCACACACATGTACTTATCACACACATTTGAACTATTCTCTGAGAGTAACCTGGTGATCAACAAGCCAATGATAATTTAGAATAGCAGTATACATGATTGGCATTCATAAGCGGGTAGCCTGTGTATATTTTTGAAGAGATGTTTATAAAAGCAGAAATGTGTTCGAATGGGTCTGGGTTCATCTTGGCCTTGCAGTTTACTGAATGAAATGGTGTGTCTTAAGAATTCATGGGCCTACTGTGGAGTTATTTCTTCCTTCAGTCCCAGAATTCCTTGTACGTATGTTGTTGGGCTTTAGGAAAGAAATTACACGGACTTTGGTTTACTCTATGTGTTGTTTTCCTTTGTTCAATTTTATTTTTTGGTTGTATGTTATTAGTTTCCTCTGTTGCTCTAAATCTTCACTGTAAATGAAAAGTAAACTTCACTCATTCTTGCTTTAAGCAGAGTTCTTTCAGCAGTGTGCACTAGGAAAACATCTTCAGCAGTAAATGCAGGAAACAGAAACCAAGTCAGCCTCCCAACAGTGCAACATAGGCGTGCGCTTCATTAATTGACTTTAAATTCATCTTGGTTGGTTGTTATCTAAAATTTATTATTAAGTTCAGACGTAGCCACCTCTGATTTCAAGATCACTTACACCACCACCAACTGCTACAAGTTACCTTTTATATTTTGTCTTTTGTAATATACGTTAGGCTATAGGCTGTAGTATAAACCAAAGAACTCAGAGGTTTGGGGCTTAGCGATGAGAGAAAAATTTTAGGAAAAGAAAAGTGAAAATAGTTATTTATGGTCTGTCAAACACTGACATTTGAACAAGTATTTCCTCAGATCATGGTGTAGTGTAATGGAGGAAACTTACTGAGAAAAGTCTGTTTGAACTAAGCTTAGTCCTTTACTCTGTAGGCCAACTGGAATAGGGCAGAAGCAGAAAATGAATTTCAAATCCCTGGAAGAGCAAGAGTCCCCTCTGACCAAGTGAAGGGCGCCTCTGGGAGTGATGTGAGTCAGTTGGACCCTTCGTTAGGCCAAGGCAACAAGGATGTGCATCACAAAGGAAGACATAAGAAAAAGGTAAATGAAGGAGCGATGCGGAGTGTGCACTCTCTTCTAGTGGTGCCTTTCCCCGGCTTTATGTGTCCTGTTATTGTATCTGCGTTCTCCCAAGTACATCATCTTGGAAAAGGCACAAAGTGATCGCTGGCAAAAGCAGAATCAGTTTTCATAGTTCCCTTTCCAAATAGGTTACTTAAACTATTTTAAAAATGTGCTTTGTGTTTGGGGCTAGAAAGGTTTTCATATTTATACTCATGCGCATGCTTTGTTTCATGGTGGTCTCTGCCCTCCTATATTCACCTAAGTGTACCACTGTCTGCTGAGGCTAAGTATACTACTTTTGCTGGCATTTTTCTTTCCTTAGATTTTCACAGCTGAGCAGTAGAACTGAGATTTTTTTTCTTAAAATATACTCAGCAGTTTTCTCTTTTATTTTTTATGTTGTGCATATCCCATGTACTCTAAAAGATAAATCTAAATTAGAGTTCAATAAGTAATTACAGTAATACTATGGTTTATAAATGCTTCTATTTGCAAACAATTCAGTTCGCAACCAAAAGTATTTGGCAAAATTTTGCTTCCCGTTGCAAACTACACATCAGTGACTGCTGTCTTTCCCGCATAAATACAAACATATTCTTTACCTCTTAATACCATTTGATTGCTCTCACTAATGACATTGAAGAATTTCCAAATATACTGCCAAATAAAAAAGCAAAAGCAAACTAAATTTAATGCCATCATTTTTGTTAAAATTTTTTTATTTATATATGAATCAATGTGTACAACACAAAATTTATCTGGAAGGATTGTAAGAATTAATACTAATGTGTCTGCAGAGGGGAAGTAGGTGATTTGTAGACAGGAAAGGGAGGGTACGTTTTCACTGTCCTTTTGTAACTTTTGAATTTGGGTTCTTGTGACTAACTTTTTAAAAATCTTTAAAAATAGAACATATTTCTTAAAATCACTTTGGACTCCCAATATCATCATAAAGCTCATCGAAAATATTTAACCTAAACTACAGTTGACACTTGGCACATAAATGTAGAATACTCGTGATATTCATTAATTCCAAAGATAATTAATAAATATTTACCATAAAGAATATACTAGTTAATAATTCTGAATTACCTGTAGTGTGATAATAACAAAATGCTGTTATTTTTCTTCTCCAAAATCATAAAACACAGTTCATAAACTGAAGCACCACTGTATTGAGTACCAGTGTGTTACTCAGCGATACCAGTGTGACTGAGTTCTGGAGAGGGAGCTATACAGTGGAAAAAGTTTGCTTCTTCTATTTAGGGATTTACTGTCTAGTAGACAATACAAATTAACAAGGTTATTTCCACCTAATGTGATCAATAGATAAAGGATGATTTAATGGATAAATACAGGTGGATGGGTGGCATGGAAAGCAGTGCATTATGGCCAGAGTGAGTATTGAAGGGAAAGAAGAGTTGGCAGTAGAAATAGCAAATTAAAAGAAGTCTAAGTGGAAATAATAATACCAAGCCAGTGTATAAAGAAAAGAGCATCTTATAATTATTTCTTCTGAAATAAACAATTCATATATTTGATCTGAGCTTTCTGAGTAGTGTGATAAAAACTCCTGCCACCTCCTCTGCACGCCCCCCAAGTCACAAATGATCCCTTCGTCCGGCATGTTTATAATGTGTGCATAACTTGCCCATTAGTCACTTAATAGCCATCATGGTGAGCAGATGGATTGTCTGCAGCATGTGTCTTCAGATAAGCCTTATTTTAATAATGGTCCCAAAGCCTAAGCATGGTCATTCTGACAATTTGACTTTGCCAAAGAGAAGCCTTAAAGGTAAAACTTCTCAATTTGATAAGGAAAGAAAAATAATCAAATGCTAAGGTTGCTAACATCTGCAATAAAAACAAATCTTTAAAATGGTGAAGAAAAGGAAATTTGTGTTTTGCTAAGGCAAAACATACAGTAGTGTTGTTAACCTCTTACTGTGCCTAATTGATAAATTGATCTTTATCATATATATATATAATAAAAACCGTAGTATGTAGGGTTCACTGCCAACTACAGGTTAGGCATCAGGTCTTGTAGTTTGTCCCCGAGATAAGGCAGACTACCGTGTCTGGGTGGTTAGTCTTTCTGTATTTAGCAGTCTGCTAGATGAGAAGTAGTATATGAGGATTTCTTAATTTGCATTGGTTTCATTTTGAATGATGCCAGACATCTGTGCTTAAAGATTCCTTGAATTTTGTTTTCTGTATATTATCTGTTTATGTCCTGGGTCCATTTTTATTTGGGGGGTTTTTAATCTTTTTATTCTCAGTTTTCAGGAATTCTTTATATATTAGAGATATTGTCACATTGTGAAAGGGAGAAGTTGCTGCAAACCCTTTACCTAGTTTATCTTTAGATTTGACTTATGGTTGCTTTTTTTCCCCACATACAAGTTTTTGTCTAATACGTGTGTGTATATACATGTGTGTATAGATACATATCTATATATGCAAACTCCTATTCTTATGTTTTAAGTGAAGTCCTTTATATGTCTGTGGGGCACTTTGATTTTTCAATTATAATATTATGAGGTCTGAGTTAGTTTGTTTCTCAGGTTTTAGAATGAATTAACTTGTCAGTAAGAGTTTGGCTGTTGGCCCTCCCATAACAGCTTTAGATTAGCAAGGTACAGGCATGTCCCATGTTCCCATTTCCATGTCAGTGGATGGCAGGTCATTCCGTGTTCTGTTCTTGTTTCATATTAGCTCCTACTTGGTCCCTGTCAAAATCAGTTTATTTAGATGCATTGTTTATTACTGGTTGAATTGTGTAGCAGGAATCATAACCTTCTGGAGTACCCTGTGCATACTACTAAGGTCTATGGATGAAGTTCCTTCATACACTTTAGGTCAGGAAAAGTCAATTTAAATATGATTTGATAAATTGAAGGGTCATACTGGGAAAGATTTATGTAAGACCAAAATGACTTTTAGCTGTATGCCAGTTCTTGTATTGCACTGTGTAAGATGTACCGATCGCTGTCTGGAGATATTTTCATTAATTATATCTAGCATTTGTTGACTTAATATTTTATTATATAATGCTTGTAGTCCTCCCCTTAGTACTGCATGTTAATATTTTGAAACATTTTTATTGTTTAGACTAAAGATTCTTCAAATGAGGAAATGAATCTGAGTCACATCATACCCTGTGAGCCAGCTTCAGAAGAAAGAGCAAAAGAATTACCTGAATGGAGTGAGAAAGTGGCTCAAAACATTTTGTCAGGTATTACAGTAATGTCAGTTTTTCCTTTATAATTTGAAACTTTTGGGATCCAGTAAAAGTATTGTTTATAATGGAATACATAGAAAGATAACATTTTGTATTTTACTTTTAGATAATTAACTTATAAATACTTGATAGCAAAAGGAACTAGTTTCTAAGAACATCTCATACTGTTACAGGTATAAGTTCTTCCTGGCATATTATCTGTTCTACTGTTGGGAAAATTAGTAGTGAAAAGCTTGAGGAATCCCCAAACACTATAATACCTCTGAACATATAGTTGGTTACTTTCCTTTCTTCTTTGAAATATCACCTCCCACACACACCACTATTGTAATCTGAATGTTTGGGTCTTGCCACAAAAATTCGTATGTTGAAATCCTAATTCTCAAAATGATGGTATTAGGAGTTGAATGATTTTAAATTATGTGCCAACCACATACATTGTCTGCAATATGTCAGCATTCCTGAGAGTATAAAATGTAAACCTGAAGAGAACCTATCTGTATCTGCCAGTACACATGCAATTTAGGAGACTTAAATAGCTAGTAATGGAACACTGTATTGGGCTTCCTCATCTTCTATTACAATGCGTACAGTTTTAAAATTCTTATCTGTATTATGCTCTTGCATGGTGATACTATATTAATCATTTACATCTAGTATTTTCCTTTATTAATTCTGTGACTTTTGTTACTTTAAACAGAATTTGAAAAGATACAGGATTTCAAAACAAAATGATAGGAAATTAACAATGGTTATTATATTGCATATTCTTATCTTCAAAGTAATTGCTCAGATTACCAGACATAGGCATGTAAGATTGATCAAAGAATATAAACACTCACTGTTCCTTCAGTGAACTAATAGAAATTAGTAGTACCATTATCTTAGCTATCTTGAGTGAGTGTGTTCTTTCCTTTTTGTTTCCCTCTCCCCCATCCCCCATTCTTTCCTTTTGAGCAGTTTCTTTCCCTTTCACAATATCTGTTGTACCTTTTGGATCTTATTCACTCTTTCAGTTTCTTACACTGGGGAGACAGTACAATGTGTTTACACATGCAGGTCTGATTATTTCTTTTAAAAGTATGGTCTCTAGTTGTGTCCATTTACCTATTAAAGCCTTGAGTTTATCTTTCTTTATAGCTGAGTAGTACTCCATTGTATAAAAATACCACCTCTCTTTTATGCATTCCTTGATTGGTGGGCATTTGGGTTGTTTCCAAGATTTAGCTATGACAAATTGTGCTGCTTTACATATGGGTGCACATATATTGCTGTGGTATGATATTTTCAATTCTTTGGGAAAATATGCAAAAGGGGAATAGCTGGGTCGAATGGGATCTGTAATGCTGGTTTCTTGAGGAATCGCCACACTGATTTCCACAGTGGTTTCACTAGTCTGCACTCCCACCGACAATGGAAAAGAGTTCCTTTTCCCCACAGCCCCTCCAGCATTTGTTATTGGTTGATTTTTTGATGATAGCCATTCTTTCTGGGGTGAGATGGAATCTCAGTGTTGTTTTAATTTGCATTTCTCAGATTACCAATGATATTGAACATTTTTTCATATATTTATTTGCCATTTGTATTTCTTTATCTGAGAAGTGTATATTCATCTCACGTGCCTGTTTTTGGATTGGGTCTTTGAATTTTGGGTGTCTTTTTTTTTCAATTGTTTATATGTTCTAGATAGAAGTCTTTTGTCTGAGGGACAGTCAGCTAAAATTTTTTCCCAATTTGTGGATTTTCTTTTCACCCTGTTGATGATTTCTTGTGATGTACAAAAACTTTTTAATAAGATGAGATCCCAGTTCTTGATTCTTTGGGTAGTTCCTATGCAGTTTGGTTCTTGCTCATGAACTCTCTGCCTATGTTTCCCCTATGTCCTCAAGATTTCTACCTACTTTCTCTTCCAGTAGATTTAGTGTTTCTGTTTTCATATTTAGATTTTGATCCATTTTGACTTTAGTGCCTGGTGATAGACATGAATTTAGCTTTAGTCTTTTTTTTTTTATTTTAAAAGTAAAAGAACAAAAACATATTAACAAACAGACACAAAGTAGCATAAGAATAGTACAATCAAAACTGATGTACAGACAAGGTGACAGGGAATCAACAATGGTTGTTGCTTTACATATTGATAACTTCGAAGTGTATATTCAGGAACATAGATACAGACACGCAAAATTGATCAATTAATCATCAACTATTCCTTACTATAAAGTGACCTAAGTCAGTAGTACAACTATGTAAGATATGCTGTACATACATACTTACTTTCTTACATATTTTTTATATATATAATTTTTCTTTTTTTTTTCTTTCTTTCCCTTCCTTTAAAGTGTGATAGAAAAAGAACTACATCAACAACAGAAAAA